>JASVER010000022.1:5504100-5591600 GCA_030449065.1 Oceanodroma leucorhoa
CTGCCTTGGCTTTTTGCTTCCCGAGTGGCAGGAGAAGCTGCCGGCGGGGAGCAGCCCCGGGGGGGCTGGTGGAGCCCCTCAGCAGCAAAGGGACACGAAATACCTTGCTGTGTGCRTGCAGCTTCAAATTGCAATCGGGGGAGCTTTCTGCAGAGGTTTAAATTGCAAAGAGGAGGCAAGAGGCAGGCACACCGGGGGGGGTTAAATGCATATAAAAGTTTATAAAATAACTTGGAGCTGCTCTGTTGTTGAAACAAATAACGATGCTTTTCCTGGGATCTTGTAGATCACYGAAAATCTCGCGGAAGTCAGGTAGAATTGTGTTATCCAGATGGACTTAACGCGATAGGTGACAGCCGGCTGTCCACCTTGGGGGGTTCAGGTCTCCTTCTCCCTGCCCTTGTGAACTGTACCCGACGTGTAACGTAAATGGATGCAGCGACGTTTGTCCTCCGGTTGCTGCTGATGCGCTGGAGAAAAATCAGTTGTTGAACCGAGGTGGCATAAAATAAGAAGCGGGCAGTTGGCTCGTGGCATATTTCTGAGGGGGCTTATGTGAGTTTCAGCRTGGGGAGGAGGGAAGCTGTGTGAGTGGTGGGCACCTGATTTATTATAGCGGTCACAATCAGAACGTCTCTGTTTGCCGTGGTTAAAAAAAATAAATAAATTTCTTGTTAGCAGGTGAGAAAGTTACTCCACAGAATACTAAATATTGTACATTTAGGATCAGTGGTTAGCCAGCATGGGAGGATAAGTAGGCCAAATTGTTCTGCGTTGTAAATCACAGGAGTCAGTGGAGTTAAATTTAGCCCAACGTAGGCTAAAGATCTTGAAATCAAGGCAATTTAAAGGTAAAGTGTAGCTGGGAGAACAATATTTGGGGATATTTTTTATTTCCCCCCTCCCCCCCCTATGACAGTACTAGCCCCAAAACATAGCTTTAGCCTGAGCCTTAGAGCAGTTTTATTTTAAAGACTTTATTATTTTTTTTAATTTATTTTAACATTTGCATGGGGGAAGTTTTTCAGAACACATACTACAATAAACCTTGAATTCCAGCTGTTCTAGTGTTCTGGATGACTTTTTGTTTCTTTTGGATGAAGAAGATTTATTTTACAGTAACTGTCCGTATTTTTCTCTCTTTTATTGGTACATATTTTGCACATACTTATACACCAAATTTTATGTGGTTTTTTTGTTCTTTACACAATCATGTATTTTATTTTTAATCACGTAAACATGAGGGTTCTATGGGATTTAATTATTCATGTATTGCATGTGTCCATTTAGATATATCCAGCATCTTATAGCCAAGTAATACAAAATTATAGATGAAATTATTTTACTATAATTTCTTGATCTCACTTTCATTTACCTAATGGAGGAAAAACAACTGTTCTGCAAAATTTCTCTTATATACAAATGAGCCTTTTTGTGAAAAAATGTGCTTAAGAGGTAATGAGTGATGGGAAGATAAACAAGCCAAAGCAGGACAGAGGAAAAAAAAAAAAGATTCAAAATTATCTCAAAAATCTCAGATATTGATGAAGACCTGCTGGATAACATTCAGATTGCTTATTCATCCTGGTAACTACTTTTTCCTTTTTGTTTATCCATTTCACTTAATGATTTTCTGTGTATTGTTACAGACATCTCAACAGTGAGCATGCGCTGGATGATAGAAGTACAGCCCAATGTAGAGTACAAATGCAGGTTGTACAGCAGTTAGAGCTACAGGTAAAATAAAATTTATTTTAATATTACCTCAGTATTAATCAAATCCAATTCTCGACAGCAATAAAAAAATGAGTTCTGCTTTTCCCCCTATGATTGAAAACCAGCTTTCAAAACCTTCTTGTAGTAGTTTTAAAAACCGTCAAAAGAAACTGCAGCTTCATTTCCTCTTTTCTAAACCGTAACTTGAAAAGAAATAGGAAACTTAAACAGGCTGACTGATGATTGGAAATCCATCAGTATGTATCTAATGCTTTTTATACTCACCCGGGGGGGGCGGAGGGGGGYGAGCGGAATACGGTCCCCTTCGTTTAGAGTTGTTGATACACGGGGGAAATGGTTGATGTTTATTTCAAAACGCTGCATGACCTGGCTTGTTGGTGGTCTCTCATATACTAATACTCTCCATGTATTATTATTATTACTATTATCTTTTGCCATTTGTAGCAAATAATTTTTTTAAAAGTGCCAAAAGGGGGTAAATTGGAATGTATTGAATGCGATGCAAAGGTATGACGTGTTTGTGTAACTGCCTTTCCAAATGCTTTTGAGTCCTTTCTGTCTCCCTGCACCTCGCTGCTCTGGCTGGGCGGCTTTGACAGTGTGTCTGTGTGTAGGCAAGAGGT
The DNA here is from genome assembly GCA_030449065.1 of Oceanodroma leucorhoa. NCBI lineage: Eukaryota > Metazoa > Chordata > Aves > Procellariiformes > Oceanodroma > Oceanodroma leucorhoa. The sequence continues at coordinate 5,506,461 of JASVER010000022.1, forward strand.
TAGCAAAGAAGGGGAAATTAAAACAATGTTGTACATTATATAGTTACCAGCTATTGAAAAACCTATTTTGTATGCAAGACAGCAGTGTAGAGATATATGGAAAGCCTTGGGCTAAGTACAGAAGATAATTACATTTGGAATTTTACTGAGTTAAGTCATTTATAGCTTCAAATAGTTGGAGAGAAAAATCAGCAAAAACACACTTAAACTTCTTGTTGTTACTTTTCAAGATAAGCATTTAAAAAAATGCCTTTTATCTTCTTATCTTACAAATTACCCTTTTTCTTTCATAGATATTTCCTAAATTTTACTTTCAGGAACACGCTGGTCATGACACTCTTTCACTATTAGCTGAAGCAATATAAACTATTTTAATACAAGTTTTATAAAAATCAAACTACCAGTCATAAAATATCAGAGTCTTGCAGAAAATGTTATGAGAAATGGTCTGTTATTTTAACAAGTTTCTCGGGAATTAGGAAAAAAAAAAAAACCTGCAGTCTTCCTGGTAAACTGAGATATGAGATAATCTTTTACCAAGATGCAGTAATATTCAGGCTGAAGGTAAATCTAGATTCTTCAGTTACAGTCAGCTTGAAAAGCATTAATCCTTCTCTCCTGCAGTCGCTGGGAATGGCTGTACCTGGAACTACAGGAGAATGCCCCATGTTAACAGTTGGACAGGACAGGGGTGATACTTGGTTGCCACCTCTCCATAAGCCCTTGACAATATTTTTGAAAGATTTATCAGCGGTGCATTCTACTAATTGTTATACGTGACTAATAGTTACAGCTTCACACCCGTTCAGTGCTGGGGAATGCCTCTTAGCTTGGAGTCATTGCATGGGAAGGCAGCATAAGGTCCCCAAGACAAGAACATCATTCCAAAGTGGTGGGAGGGCCAAAAAGGTTCTGGATTTGTTTTTAACAATCAAACTAGCACAGTAGATAGGATGAACTGGAGGCTTAATTTAGGCAGGGGTGTTGATAACAGTGAGACCATCTATGCATTGGCCAGCAAGGATAGGTGGAGGAGGAGGGTGGTCCTGCTTCTGAAATGCACCTGTAACTCCCCTATTCTCCCTCTCCTTTCATCCTGTATATCAGTCCTCTGATACTTTAAAAAAAAAAGTCTGCCTAAATACATACGAGGATTTGTCCCCCAGTACCTAGTTTGTCTGGCTGTGACCTGTTTTTTGCACAGAACCATAACAAAAGAAAAGTCTGGCCCAATAGCAGGGCTTTCAGTGACCTGGTCTGCGGTGCCCAACGTGTTGTAGCAGGAGCAGTTGGACTGAGACCGTTGACCTGATACTCCCGCAATGGAGCAGTTACCAACAGAGCGGCGACAACAAGCCCTGTGGCCGACCTGGAGTTTTGTGAGCTGGATGGAAGAGGGACCCATGCCCTTTCCCACTYGCCCCGTGGTGCTCAGCACTGACGAGAAGCTTTGCCTTCCGGTGGAGTTAGGAAGTATCACATGCCGTTCAGGGTCCAACACCATGGCAAGATCTAAATGCACGTGCATTTTGTGCATGTACAGCCCTGTCAAGACAGGGGTGGAATTTAAGGAATTCATTCCACCTGAGGGATGCGCTTCAGGTTTTGAGTGTGATGGACCCAAATACAAGCCTTTCTTTTCTTCTTTATGCTCTTACTTATTTTATGCACAATAGTTTTATCAGTGTCATAGACAGAGATAAGTGTAATGTCTCTTAAAGAAAGTAATTCTTAAATGAACTTTTTGAAAAAAACAGGTCAGATCTGTTTTGTGTTTGATTGCAAATGCCCTTTTGCAGAAGTATCTCGAAATATCTTTGGTCTCAGCATTTCCATCACAAACATACTTAAAATATCACAGACAAAGTAGAGATCTTCTCACATTTCACTTTGTTTAAACCATCTTGACATGATCATTTGTTGCCATTATAAATAATGAGAATTGGGCTGGTGGGTAAAACACAAACAGAGGAACATATCCCTATCCTTAGCTAGCTCTTAGCGGGAATAGGACATCCATTTTGCAGCACCACCTTTGAGTGGAAAAACATTTCAGGACAGCAGCAAGGCTATGATAAGTTTAAAAAAGTATCGCCTAATGGGGGAAAATGAAGACAGCTGGCCATTTTCAGTGYAGTGAAAACACTGCTTGCGCCCGTTCTCCTAGAGCATCCATTGACACTTGAAAAGTGGATCCTAAACCTTTCTAGTGCACAGCCTAACTAGGCATGTAACGGGGGGGAAGAGGCTRTGTCTTGGTTGTCTCTTGCATTGCCCATGACTGGCTTCCTTCTCCTTTGTCCTTGGTCTGTCCAAAATCCTGCTGCTGAAGTGATCTCCCCTTCCTGTTGATGTAGCCATGTTGCTCCTGTTGAATGCCCTCGCTGGGCTTCCATTTTCACATCCCTGCTCCCTGCCGTTATTTTCTGTCTGTTTTTCCTCCTGTGTGATTTCTCCATCGTCTGTGCCTAATGCCTTCTCTCTTGCTCCTTGGTCGCCAGACTCCTGTGCTGCCCGCTCGCCTTGAGCCCCTTCTGGCCTGCGCTTTCTGTGCCGTCCCTCTCCTGCCTTTCCTGCCTGTGTAGTTTTAGGATTTAACCTCTCCGGGGCAAGGCGTGTGTCTTGGTGTCCAAGTTTGCAAAGCATGACCCTTGCTCTGGATGTGTTTTCTGTTGAACCACAGTTAGGCACCTACATCATGGTTGTACCCCGGAGCGGTGAGGGAAACCTCACAGAATCAGGCTTATCATGAAGAACTGGGTGGCCATCTGAAAACTCCCAGATGGCCAGAGCTTTCCAGAAGGGATATTTTTCCAAAAGGCTTTTTTTTCCAAAGGGATATAGGAAAAAAAATGCGGCTTCGGATGGGACTGTATGATAGTCCTCAGACCCCCTGTACAGAGCAGAGCCTTTCGTACATGGCAGAACAGTCCTTGCCCGAGAACGCTATCAGTAGATCAAGAGCGTTTTCCTTCATGTCTATGAATAATCCCCATTTCTGGGCCATCTGCACTCCAGTGAGTGCCACCAGTGAGAATTTGCTCCCATCRGTGGCTGAGCAAGCCCTCATGGCTTCTCTTGTATGACCCCACTGACTGGAGGGGCTACTAGTGACAKTCTAGTTTTATATCACTACTGCTTCCTGACCTAAGGGAAAAACAGTTTAAAGAAATTCTTCAGATTTTTTTACTTCTCTTCAGTGCTTTGAAACTGAGAGACCTCTATTTTTCATAATTTAAACTCCTGCCTAACTGGGTGAGTGTTTGAATTCCTAGACTATGACAAAATGCTAGCGTGTGTCTGCCTGAAATGTCGAGAGGATCTTTAATAACCTCCGTCCACCAGAAACGGCGTTAAAAGCATTGCTAAGATGATGAGTGAAAACACTGCAAACAAGGACCCCGGCCGTTCGGAGGGAGGTGCACCGCTCCGTTTCGCCGAGGGGGCCCGGAGGAAGCGCTGCAGGGTGTGCCCCGYGCTGCCCGGGTGCCTTTCCCTCCTCCCGCCGCCCTGGTGCAGGCAGGAAGCTTTCAGGTGCCTGCCTTTTATTTATTTTGGCTGGAAGGTGGTGTTCTTCTGCAGTAGCCTGCAGACCAAAATTTAATGCACAGACGACCCCGCCAAGCAGCCCGTGTGCCCAGCGACTGCTAGGAATGAGAGAGTGCACAACAGAGCTGCACGGAGAGTGCAACTATTGCTCGGCTTTAATTTGCAGTGTGAAGCACGGCAGCTGAGGGGTGAGACCTCTCCTTTCTCTGAAGAGGTCCTTAGAGGACTCTCAGAGGGAGAAGTTTCTGCTGCAGTGCTATGATAAGAGCCTGTCGTTGCCCTTCGGCTCTTCTGTGAAGTCCAGTGCAGATCTGGTGAGGAGATTGCAAGAGATCTGCTGTAGGTGTCAGGTTTTCTCTCTTGCCATTGAGATTTTTGATCAAGAAAAGAGCAGCTGTTTGAAAAGCCCAGCGATTTTTGCTTTTGCACTTCCAGAGCACACAGCGGTGACACCATTTTTTCCTTTATTTAATTCCTGTCTTGGAAACCCGTGTGCCAAGTTTTATCCCATCACGACGCCTTTCTGGCATGGTCAGAAACCCCTCGCCTTGCGGAGAGCAAGACAACCTTGACTGTAAGGTTATGAATGGGGATTTATGACCAAGTCTCCTTTTATATACACTTAGCCCAACTTTACTGCTACAAACAGATGATGGCGATAAGGTGGGCAGGTTGTTTAAAGTTTTGCTGGAATGCGAGCAGAGTTCTCCTCTTGGCACCAGGAATCTGGCTTGTCTAAAGCAAAAACTTAGCTCTGCAAAAATTGTCATTTGTAAGAACCCGATCCAAGTCCTGCTGGAAACAGGAGCCTTTATGTTGGGCATGTAGGCTAATAACACCCCTTTTTCATTAGTATGATTTCTTAATACCTTTTCACTGTATTTTTTTTGAGGAGCAGCTGGAAAAAGTCCTATTTGCACATACAGAAAATTTCTTGTTTCCAAAAATAATGAGATTCAGAGTCTGTCCAGTGCATTGAAATGCATTGGGAAGCCGTCCTGGCCGAGGATGTGTACGGTGTGATCCCGAGACACCAGCTGTGGCCTGGTGCAGATCTCAACCAAAAAATGCAAGAAACATCCAGAGCAGGAGCTTTGCCCCAGCTCCTGGGCATGATGTGACCGATGAGAAGGGGTGCAAGCATCGGTCCTGTGGCGTAGTGTGCCCTGAGATGAGGGCTCCGGCGCGGTTCCTGACGCCGTTAGCCTTTCCCACCCTGCTGCCCTCAGGCGTATGCCAAAGGGATGCTGGCAGCTCCCACTGCTGCTCCTGCCCCACATTTAGGGTGTCCCTGCTCAGGTTCCCAGCCTGGCTGCCCAGGGTGACCCGCCGAGGGGCTGTGCCACCTTCTCGAGTAGAAGCAGGGCGTTCTCTAGAGCTGAGGCCACCCATCGTGCCTCGTGTGGTTTAACCACCGCTGTCTCTGCGCTCGCTGCACATGCCGCAAAGCCTGTATGTGACGTAAAAGCCACGGTCCATCTGTGTCACTTGTTTTCTGGTCTGGAAAGGAGGCAAACRCATCTTGGAGCCACTGCTTTCTGCTGCGCCTCCTGAGCTGGAGTGGGGCTGGTTAATAAACATGATTCACTGTTGTCTTTTAGCTGTCAGGGCTAGAGTGAAGCTCTTGGTGCCGGCAGGTCTAGCTCTTTTCACTCGAGGGCTAATGCATTTTGCTTTGGGAAGTGGTGACACCCAGCACCACGCGTTAGCTTTACCTCACGAATAGACCATATACAATTTCCAAACTACTCAGCAATAAAACTCTTCTGTYTCATGCCTCGGTGCCAGCTGTTTAATTAGGAATAAGCAGAGGCTGGGTTTTATTCGTACAAGTAACAGAGGGTATTTTTTTCCCCCCCTTTCAGCTTGCAAAAGATAAAGAGCGCCTGCAAGCCATGATGACACACCTGCATGTGAAGTCGACTGAACCAAAAGCCACCCCTCAGCCCGTAAGTACCGAACTGTGCCGAAAGCAAACAAAACCTCACAACAAACCTCTCCTTCCTGTTCCCCACCGGAGCGCGTGATGCGAAGCATGGCCCGCTTCGGAGCAGGTCGTGGTGAGGAGATGCAAAGCGCCGCTTTGCAGGAGGCACCGCCACTGGCACCTGGGTTTCGTCGTCCCCCTCTCTTCAGGGAGTTTGAAAGAAGTTTTGCTCTAAAGCTGATGCATTGGGCCTCTTTCTGGCCTCACATACTAGCCTGTAAGTCGCTTTGCATCAGTCCGAGTTGCATGAAATCTTAGGAGGTGTTAGGAAGGAGATGTAATTAAATTATATTTGGTATATTTATTTTGCTTTCTCCCTGTCTGACAGACATTTACAGTAGAAGAGATTCTAGCTGCACGTTTTGATGTTAATCGCGGTTAGCCAGTATCAGGTTTTACACTGTTGAAACTGAGAAGGGAAACCTCCTCTGCCCCAGATTGCCCTTTAAAAAAGGGGGCGTGGGGGAAGCAAGTAGCTTTGCAGCCCAGGGCAGCTCCTGGGTACCCCCAAACCCAGGCGAATCCACCATCTCGTTCCCTGACCAAAATGACTCCTCTTCAGCTGTTGTTTTCTCCCAACCTCTTAACGCTGAATGTGTTCCTCAGAGCCTCCAATGATTATTCAAAATGGAGAGAGTGCTTTGCTTCTTGATTTTTAAGATTTGTAAGATTTAAAGGTACACTGGCTTTATTTGATTTTGCTTTGAGTCATTGTGTGAAAATTAATTGAGCGTTGACAATCTATAGTTAGTACTAGCAATTTTAATCAATATGCAATGATGCAGCATAATGACAAAGTATTGGTTTATCTGTTTTGACTGATTTTTTTTCTATAAATAAAGCAAACACACACCCATATATGTGTGATTTATGGTGATAGAAATAAAAAGGAGTCAGACTATTAACCCAGCAAATATGGTAGCCTGCCAAGATGCAGTTGGTAGACAAAATTAATGTCTGAAACAGAACACATTACAGAGATAGAGAACATAAAATCATTAAACACTTCGCGCACTCATTTTTACTAGAAAAGGATTTCTCAGTTTCCATGTAGTTGGAAATAAATGGCTGCAGAAGTGCATAGGGAGGCTAGTAGACAGAAAATTGCGGGCTATTCAGCAACACTGGAGCAGATGTCAAAGTCAACGGGAAATTTCGGTGCCTTCTTGGAGAGAGTTGAGTGGTAGGTATAAACCCTTCCATTTAAGCTGTTGAGATGCCGAAAATTGCTTGATCTGGTGGATACCAGCCCTCTAGAGTAGAAACTACTTACAGTGTCTATAAAAATAGCATTCTTCTAGTTCCTCGCATCCATCTCAGCCTGAATGCAAATGCTTCAGCGCATTGTTGGCAAAGCATGTAGACCCAACAGAATGGGGAGGAGGTTTGGTTTCTATAGCTCTTACTGGATTAAAAATTAAAACAGCGGAATAATCTGGGAGTCTCAAAGCACTCTGCCTTGAGGCCTTTCATAACAGCGGTGCCCCTCAGGAGGAAGGATTAAAAACTGAAGGGAGGAAATCATAAGAAGGCGAGCAGCGTTTGGCAAGGCAGCTCGTGATCGATGCTCAGCCGCGGCGGGCAGGAAGCTTTCGCGGGTGTTGTAGGCTACGGAGATACCAGCCGGTGTCGCCATGAAGATTAGTGTTAACAGCTCATAAACAGGGAAAAGCAGCGGGGGGAGAGGAAAAAAAAAAAAAAAGAAAAAAAAAAAAAAAAGAAAAAAGTGAACGCAGGGGGAAAAGGGCTGTCTTGATTAGTATTAAAAATGTTTTACATTCTGGAAAATTATAGCTTTGTTGGGGACCTCCTACTAAATTTATTTTTAACTGCTCTATTGAAAATTCTGTACCACTAGTCAACATTATCTCTCAGTTGCTCAGCACAGTGTTTCTTTATTAAAAGAAATAGGCATGAATATTTTTGACTGAAAAATTAATAGCTTTTGAATTCATACACAGCAGGTTTTCTTTTGCAAAGAAGTCCAATATCGCTGCACAGCACTTCTATAACCATTTATTTAGAGTCCAAGTCAAACCTTTGACAGCTAGAGCAGTGTTACAAGCCAACATAAAGAACTCCAAGATGTAAACCAACAATAGGCAGTCTGTGTGAGGTTTGCCATTGTCAAATACATAGATTGTTTGGATTAGTTTATGTAAATGTACTGTTGTATTACCCTTTGGAAAAAAAAAGATCACATTTGTGTATGAAAAGTGGTTTCGTTCACAGGCAGCATTATAAATTCCTTATCCTTTAACTTACATGTTAGAAGTAAAAATTGGTGCCTGACAGGCCTATATTGTGTGGCACTCTGTTGTTGGATTGAAACTGCCTTCTTTTCATTTATTGAAATATAGAAAAATTTATTATAGATACCATCTGATAAATCAGAAATTATTAAAATATGTATAGGTGAAGCATTTGAAAATTAATTATAAAATGTAGAAGTATAGTGTTTTGCATAAATTGTGCTTTCCTTGTGAAAAAAATACACAGGCACTGCATAGGCTGTGCTAGACCCTAGTCCTTTTAACTCAGTGGGATAGGACTTTGGTAAAAAGATCTGATGACCATTATTGCAGTGCAAAGTATTCTTTACAGCCAGTAATTAATTTTTTTTTTTGCCAACATAACTAATGCAAGGTGTATGTTAGAATTAATATATTRCGGTACATCGGTGATTTTAAAGGAAAGAGCAGCTGCGAATCCAAACATAGCAGTGAATTGGGATTTAATATTACAGCCTTTTCATGACTGAGGAGTGTTTTTATTCTGCTTAAAGGATCTTAATGCTTGTTTTTAAACTATTTTGTTACTGGCAGGTAAAATCGGTGACTGAGCGTCTGTGTTAACCACGTGCCATCTGTAATCCACACTGGCTGTTGGTACCGTCTTTCCCTTTTGGGCTTCAGGCAGCAGCTTGGGCGGGTGGTTTTGGACCGGTTGGACCACAGCYGGGTTCTGGGTGCTTGTGCCTCCATTCAAAACTCGCCCAGCTTYGAGGAAGGTTTGCTTGTCCAGTCTAGCCATGTCCATCCATCACATCCCCACCTTCAGGTGGCTCCAGCTCCTTGCGGTAATTTTGACCTTGGGTAGGGCAGTGGAGCGGCCCGTGCATTTCACTACGCCAGTCCACCAAGACATCTGTTCATAAAGCTCTTTAGTCCTATTAAAGCCGACGAGATTTAAACATGTTCTTACGTAGTGTAGTGGTGGATGGCCTAAATCATTGGCGGATGGGTACGTACGCGGGGAGGTGGCTGTTGACGTCTGGTGGACTGCAAAGGGCGGCTCTTCCCCTGCTCCTGAGGAGCTGCTGGGCAGGCAGGAGGGGGCTGGGGAGGGAGACCACACCATGAGCTGGGGCAGTGCTAAATGCCTTCTTTAGAAATGACCAACTTTATAATTAAAATGCCCAATGGTGCAGCGCTTTGAAAGAAAACGGAAGTATCTCACAACACTTGGAGCACGCGAGGTTGTTCCTATTACTGCCACATGTCTTGTTTCGGTGAGACTAAAGGCCTGAATAAAGTGAGAACAAAGCTGTCTGTGAAGGAAGACACTGTGACGTATTTTTGTAAGGCGAATTTTTTTCAAGGTAAAAAAAAAAAACCCACAATACAAAAGCCAGAACAATAATTTCTCAAAAATTTTCATTCTGGATTTGCTGTTAAGATACCTTCCCCTACATGGTATTTTCATTGCTGTTAGTGATCAGCATAATAGGTTGAAATGGAAATGTGCTTTCTTTTGGGGGATTAACTTRTGTCGAAGTTTATAGGAAGGGAAGGAAAACGAAAAAGCATCAACCAACAAGTAATTCTGCATACTAGGTGCTGTAGCCATCTTTTAAAAATAGRCAGAAAACTTTTAAAGAAGCTTTTGGCACTTTAAATAAAATGCACTGTTAGATATCCCTTCTTTAATGTATTTTTTTACCCTAACCATAGCAGTTACGATTGTTTTGAAATACTGTTTTTAGCAACTGTAATAACAAAGCATTAAAAAAAAAAAATAGTCTTTTAACTGTTGAGGTAATGACTGAGCATTTTAGCTGCTGTAGCCATACTTTATAGTTTGAAAAAATAATGATACGCAGCAATAAAGAGAGATTCTCAAGCACAACAAAAGCTGTTTTTATATACTGGTTTTCATTAAGTCTCACTCCTCAGCTTCGGTTTCCTTAGTATTCCTGCCAATAACAACACCTGCTAAGTGATTGCTGCCTGCCAGGCTCTGCATCTAATACGCTAATGTGTCCAGGCTGAAACGGGAGAGGAAGACACAGCATTTAACAAAGTTTTAGGCCCAGCGTTAGCTTTCTCTCTCACCCTCGGTGTCAAGAAAAGGAGTCTCCGCTCCAGAGTGTTTCAGTCCCGGGAACTCGGTGCCSATAAATCCTCAGCCCCAGTTGGGACCAGAGCGGCAGCTTCCATCGCAGAGGAGTCACTGCCCTGCAGCAGTGGGTATCGCCCCACTGTGACACTTAGAAATATAGATAGATTTTTTTCTTTTTTTCTTTTAAAAGAGTTTCAGGGGCTTTTTTATGTGCAGCCACAATTGTCATGTCAAATATTTACCCAAAAAGAAATCAGACTTAGCCCTACTGGGAGAGCCACTTACTGGAAATCTGTTTTACGGGGTGAAGGAGAGGGTTACCTCTCTGCCTTGTTTATATCTAAAAAAAAAAAAAAGAAAATGACTCAGTCTTCACCTTTAATAGCAAGACATGACTATTTCTTGAAAGGGAAGGTTAATAATAAAATCCTAAACAGGATATTGAACGCTGAAACAATTACGGCATTTATGATTAAGTTAAAACAGTTTGAGGAAATGTTCTCAAAAAACAAAACTGAACAAAGCACCCAACAAGGTTCAGTGAATTTGCAGAATTTTAGGACCTAAAACTTGTGGGGTTTGGTGGGGTTTCTGTTGAGTTTTTTTTCCCCTTCTTGTTTTGGGCGTTTTTTGTTTTGTTTGGTTGTTTTTTGTTTTGTGTTGTTGGTTTTTTTTAAGGCTGGAGGAAATCCTCCCTCCCCCCCATCCCCAGTACAAACATTACAAAAACATTTAACTCTTTGGGGCAAGGGCTGTACTCTCCGGTGCACTTGGAGAGTGCCCCGCGTTGTGCCTTACTGCAGTGCAAGAGTTCCTGCTCATTGAAGTGCTGACTCTGTGACTTAGGCTGCCTCCCCTCTGACAGCAGTGAGACCTCATCCAAAAATTACCGTGTGTGGGAAACGGGCTGTGTRCAAAATACGAGCGCGAACAACTTTTCTAATCATAGTAACTTGTTTTTAAATAGAAAATGCAAACAGGGAGAAACCATGTCGAGTTTCCATCAGGAAAAGAAACCCTCCCAGCCCGGTCCCTCCCTGATCTTTGCCCTGCACAATCATCCACGGGCGCTTTCGTGTTTCTAATTGACGCCACTATTAAGATTTAATAGTTTACCATTCAGATTAATATTTCAAGATGGCAACAAAACCAACACCATTCATAATTTGTTATTCTGCTCTAATTCACAACCGATTTTTCAGCCTTCGCGCTGTAGATGCAACAAAGAAAGCAGCAGCGAGGGTCTGCGGAGGGAGCGCAGCCCTCTCCTCCCTTACCCTAGCTTGTGTTTTGGTAACGGCATCGGCGGGGATCGGACCCTGGCTGGAAGAAGAAGAGAGTGTCATCAAATAAAACACGGAAAAAGGAAAAACTTTGCTAGCGATCGACAAGGTCGTGTTTCATTAACTTGTTGGTTCAGGCTCGCAAATGGTCGTCGGAGGTGAAACGCAGCACACTCGCTGCGTTCCAGCTTTTTGTTCTCTCTTTCCTCACAGACTGCAGTCATGTTTAATTTGGAAACTGGGCTCCTTTGGCAAATTAGCAATTAGAACAATTTTGTGGGAATATGTATATGTGTCATTAGTTTTCCTGCAAATTAATAGCGAGAGCAGAGGTCAGGCAGAAATTTTCCACTTGACTGCAGCTCCTCTGTTGAGATTTGGCACTTTGTTTTGGAACGGCCACAGCTGCTCAAAGCCACAGTCTTCCTTTAGGAACTGTCTTTTAATTAGTTTACCTCATAGCCATTATTACAAATATTACTGCCTCCCCTCCTTGAAATAAAATTACTGTTTCTACAAAATATTCCAGTGACATCTTGCACCACTGCACATTGATGGTGGGGTCACTCGGATGCAGCGTTTAATCATTAGATCACCTCCATAAGCATCTCCTAATTAGAGTCCTTACAATACAATTTTATCTGGTAATTAGCTGAGATTGGCTGCTTCCTCTGTAGCTTATTAGTGGCAGCCCAGCAGTGGGTGTGAATCACAGTGTCATTTGTCAAGCCTGTTAAAGCCCCCCCCCCCCCTTTGCTCGTCCTCTTCTGTGTTTATTCCTAGTTGCTACCTACGCTGAAAAGCCTAAAGAAATTTAACTTGATTCAAATTCTTTAAGCGGGGAACACTGACCTTTGTGGATCCTTTCTCGCAGTTTCCTAGTAGAAACAGATTAAATGTTAAGTTTTTACACACTAAAAAAGGAAGGGGACTCTTTTGAAATGGAGTAGTTGGAGCCGTAATGATGAAGCGCGAGCAGTGATCTTTCCAACAGGAGGGCCCGGCTGCCGAGCCTGCGCTAGAGACGGGCACTTAAAATTGATGCAGATTTGCTCGCGGTTATTGGACTGTTAAAATGTCCATTTAGAAACTGAGATAAAATACAGTAGATTTAATTTCATGGTGAGACCTGTCAGTTGTACTATTATTATCGTCACTGGTCCTTTTATCATATGTAATAGATGGATAGATGGATAACAGGGAGACATTACTATATACGTGTACCTAATCAGTGTCCTTAAATCACGCCAGTCAACAAACGGACCGGGCACGTGGCGGCAGTGCCCGGCGCCGCAGRGGTTTGAGCAGGCGTGCTCACCTCCAGGTTGCATTTAGCAGTTYGTGTCGGCGCGGGAGTCTCTGTGGGAAATCAATACCCATATTTCACCGCCTTTCGCGATCCCTCGCTGGGTTCGCACTCTCCGGCCTCGCCGCAAAAGTGTTAAATATTTCCTGCTGGAAGGTGAAGCATCGTTTGTGAGCGCCTGCAGAGAAAGGTGGGTGTTTGCAGGTCTGCTGCTCACCACCTCCTTTCCTTGGAGCAGTGCTCGAGCTGCYGGTGCACCGTCGCAGCCGTACAGCGCCGGTCGTCGGTGCCTGGTGCTTCCCTCGGCTCGCTCCCTCTCACCGTCGGGAGGGAAAAGCAATCACAATTTATCTGTCGCTCGGCTGCGCCCTTTCTGTTGGGCGGTGGGCTTTTTGTGTTGTAATATTAGAGCCCTTTATTTTCCACTACCTTTGTTTTGGATAAATCCTATTATTTTTCTAAAGAAATGTTATTTGTGGCTATTAACTCATATGAGGGATGCTAATAGGAGTTYTCTTATCTGGTTACTTTCATATGAGGAAAATTAATACACTGCCTTATGGATAAACATGAGATGTTTGGGGGCATAACTGAGCAGTGCGCCTTGCCTTCATCTGAAAAGGTTTAATGTCCAGCAAAAAGGAATTTTAATCACGAACAAAAGTTGTAAAATTCTGGCCCTGTTAAATTCAGTAGGAATTTTGCTACTGACTTCAATGGGGTCAGGATTTCACCAATATTATTCGCAAAACCGCCTGAGGGAAGGAAATGTGGAAGTAGTCAAAGAGCCCTTTTCTCAGTCGTCTTTTCTGATGTTGTAGTTAAGAGATCAGATTGTTTGTTTAAAATACTTCAGCAGGAGTGACCTACTGAGATGGAGCATCGTCTTTCAAAGGACGTTGTAGGGCAAAAAGAAAGGGTCGGGGAGGAATGTGGATGCTGGTTATATAAATAGGGTTGTGTATCGAAAACACTTGAGTTGGAGCTGGGTTTGATACACAATCCTAGAGGCAGTTGTGTTTTACAGCCTGCTGTGGCAAGCTGCCATTTGTCTGGGGCTGGGCTTCGTGCAGGTAACGCTGATGCCTTCCGTCCTAGGAGGAAAAAAGAGTGGTGCCACTTCTGCKGGGCTGACTGCTTGCAGTATTTCACGCAGTGTGATTAATTAAATTATTCCAGCGTTAACCTACTCTGGGCTTTGCTTGTAAAATGGATGAACAGAGGGGAAGGAAAAAAAAAAAAGCCCAAATGCTGAAGAGAGGGATTGCATTTCTCCCTAGTACATCCCTAGGAAAGTCTTGCCTTTTATTTTAAGCCTGATGCCTTCAATGAAATATCCAAGAAGACTGATTAGAAGCCATGCATAATGATAGCATGGAAATAAGAGATGCGTGGGGTTTAGATTGTGAAACAATGGAACTAACATAAAATATTAAAATGATTATGTACTGTGTGAGATCTTGTTTTAAGGTTTAGCTARAAATCCACGATTTGTAGTTCCGGCAGCAGGCTGCGTTATTCTTTTTTWAAATCTATTCGGAAACGTGTGTATTTATTTCCCTTCACTGGCTCCTAATGGAGATGTTACAACAGCACTTTGTGCTGAAGCAAGCGCTCGGGCTGTGTTGTCTCCTTCGAACTGAGGAAGACTCCGTTATCGAGAATTTTCTCTGCAGCCCTTAATTAGCCAGAAATGCCATTTGTAACAAAATCCTCATCCTTCCCTCCGCAGCTGAATCTGGTATCGAGCGTCACGCTTTCCAAGACTGCATCCGAGGCGTCTCCGCAGAGCTTACCTCATACTCCCACCACCCCGACTGCGCCCATCACTCCCGTCACGCAGGGACCGTCGGTCATCACTACCACGAGCATGCACAACGTCGGACCCATCCGGAGGCGGTACTCGGATAAATACAACGTCCCCATTTCTTCAGGTAAAGGGGTTCTGGTGGYGCAGCCCCTTTGGTGGGGCGGCTTGCCGTTGCCCGCAGCCCGGCAGCGGCAGGCTGTGATGATAACAGAACAACTGCTCTTATTTAGCAGATATTGCCCAGAACCAAGAATTTTATAAGAACGCAGAAGTTAGACCACCCTTCACGTACGCATCTTTAATTAGACAGGTAAGCTGAGCCAAACGCACGCATTTGGATTAGAAAAAAAGTATCTCCCTATATGTGCACACTCTGGATTAAATAGATTTTCAAACCTTTGGTATGTAAGCGTGCTCAAATGCTCAAACCTTTACTATAAGGGTTTTTAGAACTGCAATATATAACATAATTGCTTTTGATTAAGTATTACAATACGATGTGATTATTAGGAAATTCATTTCACACAACAGTGAAAATGAGCCTGTTTAAAGATGGCAAGTCAATTATCACAAGCTACAGTAATCTCTGATCCCTAGAATTAATCTGAGCTCTAAATAATTACTGAGCTTTAATCAGCTAGTGAAATGTTTTGCATTTCTCTTTGATTCTGCTTTATGAATGACTAATAAATTAATATTTCTGTAAGGAAACAGAAATAAAAACTCAAAACAATTAGATAATTCCATTTTGAATTTTGCCGTTGAACTGTTAAATACAGCCATTAATCTTAGTTCATATTGTGAAAACCCTCCTTTGGATTTTTTGCTCCAAATCTCTTCTTTCTTTCTTTCTTTCTTTCTTTCTCTCTTCCTTTCTTCTTTTCTTTCCTTTCTGTATTTGGTAAAGTAAAACTGTGACTGTATTTTGAACTAGTGTGCTCATAACTGCTCTTGCAATTGCTTTGCTTCACAAGGCCATCCTCGAATCTCCAGAAAAACAGCTAACACTAAATGAAATCTACAACTGGTTCACGCGAATGTTTGCTTACTTCAGACGCAACGCCGCGACGTGGAAGGTAAGCCTTAGCCCGCCTATGCCTCTTGCCTTTGGTATCTGACATGTACAGAATAGACATTGCCGATGACATAACAAATTGTAACGACATGGGGACATGAAAATTTAGATCGGCAGTTTCGACACACACTGGGTGCCTTATCTGCAGGAACGATTTGATATTTGGCAGAAAAATTCTTCTGYCTTTGGAAACCACTAATTGAATCCCCATTACTGGCTTTTATGTTCCGTGTTTATGCCACGAGTTCCTCTGTGTGGTTGCTGCTAGTAGTGAAACTCAAGCCCTTCAGCTGGAACGTATTAGGGGAAAAAAAAAGAAAGAGGTAAAATTTTTGTGTCAGTAGAAGATATACTGTTTGTCTTCTTAGTTATGCAGACTGTAATCACAACAACTACATCTCTTCCTAGGATCTATAGATAAGTGGATTTCTTTCCTCAATCAATTGACTCTCAACTACGTAGACAGATCTGTTATAAACTTCCTTTTTTTTTTTTTAATCACACAGCAGAAGCTTATTGAACATAATGTGCAAGAAGCAAGGCCCGCAATAAGARTTGTGTTTAAGAAAAAGAAACTTGATATTTGGCACTTTTAATTTCCTACCATAACCATCTCAGATACTGTTACATAAGAGGTCTGCGGAGTTAATTTTATTTTATATTTTGGGGGACACTCCTTCCCTTATATATACCAATATAATAGCCATACTGGCTTCTGAAGCTAGTGCCATTAGATTTGAATGAATCAAATAACAGGATCTTGTATCGCTGTAAAAATTGCACTCCCRGTACTTTGAGCCTCTCTTAATCTAGACAGCTCTGTTGCTCTCAAACACCTTCAAATGACCGGGTAGGATGAGTATGTCCCATACATGCTGTTTCATCAGCTTTTTCTGTTTTTCCTGTCTCAGCCTGCGTTTAGGATTAATTCCTTCAGAGGATGAAGCTAAAAATGGTCCTTGGAAGTTTGGTTTATAGTAGCATGTTTTGCTTTTAATTCAGATCCCAGGGCAATTTTGTACATTTTCAACCTTGGTCTAGAAGCTCTTAGGTTCAGGAAAAGTCTTGTGATTGCTGCTTTGATACTTCATTGCAGTTGGAAAACATGAGCAGTGTTTCACTTTGCAGCTTCCTTACTATCCAGAAAGGAAATTAACTTTCCCTGATTTAAGATCTTTTTAGACCTGCCTGTCTTTTGCCGCTGGAGTGGTTCCAGTAAGACTTTTCAGCAGCTGCAGGTGTGGGTGCTAAAATAAAAATCCTATTTAATTCCAGCAGCAAAGGGAAGGGAAGTGGAGGGGGGAGTGGAAGAAGGCAGCAGGCAGCCCTGGCCGTATCTCCTGCGAGGCTAGCTTTAGGAGTTAGCTTTGTGCATCACGTAAAATCCAGTCCCAGAAGCCGTGTGCACTTGCAGTGTGCTTCTGCAGAGGAGGAGGAGAGAGGCTGAGCTGCAGACCCTCGGGCTTGCAGAAGGGCAAGGTGTGTCCCGGGGAGGCAGGTACCACTTAGAGACCCYTCCTGGATCCCTTGACCTTGTGCCGGTGTCCAGGTCCTGCTTCACCTACCCGGGCAGAGAAGCTTCGCCCCAGGTTCCACCAGCGCTAGCAAAATTGGCGACCGCTTGAAGTAATGGAGGTTTTTGTGCTGAAGACTGCTCAGATTTATGCCAGCCTTCAGGAACAGCAGGGATGAAAATGCAGCTCTGGATTGGCATGACGGGAAGCCCACGGGGCGCAGAAGAAGCACAAGGGGCTAATTGCAGAATCAGAATAATTTGAATATATACGTGCTGATTTGCGCTCACCTTCAGCTAATGCTTAGGGGGCGTTTGGGTCAGTGTTCCCCAAGTTTAGGGTCAGGGTTTGGTGTGGGCAAGCTTCCCTGAGCCCTCTTTCAAAAACACAGAAGAGTGCAGGAAAAAAGACCTTTAAAAAATGAACCTCTCTCCCAAAATGCAGTACAGCAGAGCCTGAGCAGTTATTAAAATAACAAACCCTTTCATTTACTACATTCAAGCATGTTCAGGGTAATTTTTCTGCAAAAGTGGCTTGCATACAAATATTTTTAACAAGGTAAATATATAATCTTACAATAATAACTCCTAATTTTTCTGTTAAGCTGATTGCTGGGGGAGCACTGTGAACTGGTTTTGACAGGTCAGAGGCAATGTCTGTTTGCTTTTATTTTTTGGAGTAATTTGCTGGCACTGAGTCACAGCCATGAGGCACAGGCTGCAGGTGTGGCTCCGAAACGTTGGGATATTGTTCAAATAAAACTGTTAGATAGCAAGTATCCAGAGGCAGGGGAAACGAAACAATTTTTTTCTGCCATGAATTCCTTAAATAAGTGGAAGAGAGAAAGCAAGGGCAACGCTTCATGGACATCTTGCAAATATTCAACTTGTCTGTCTCAACGTACTCAGCAAGAGCCCGATCCAGCAGCCTTAACCATCAATTGCACATTGACTTCAAGAGAGCAAGAACAGACTGTAAAGTATTTCTCCGGCATTAAATTTATTTAAAGAGAAYACAAATATTTCTGCTCAACCGTGTATTTAGAGACTGTTTACAAACTCCGAGGACTCACTTCGCTGAACTTTGCTGTGTGCGTTTGATCAACTGCTGTMTGAACTACAAGATCAGCTTTCACTGGGGGAAATAGCGTTATTATTCTTACGTTTTGCTCCAGACTTGACAGTGTTCCCATTTTCACAGGAAACTGCCTGAGTTACCCAGATGTGGGCCAGCAGCCCTGTGTCGGGTTGCACTAGTGCGGCACCCACCAGCAGTTGCTGAGCTAGCTGATTTTAGCCCGTAAGGTGTGGGGCGTTTGCATGTTTTTCCTCCACCTCAAAATCAGGGATTTTGCCAAAAATTTCAAAACTAGTGAAATCTGGGAGAGGTGGGAGGGAACAAAAAAAAAATCATTAAGAAATAACAACAGAAGAAAGTAAGGGCAGAAAGAAGCAGCCCTGATGGACAGGTTGACTTTCTGCTAGATTTCTGCCTTGCTGAGAAGAAAAGCATACTCAAGGTTTATTTTTCCACCAGTTCACAAGCAGATCGGTGTGGARAAGCCGAAGTGCCCGGACCCTGCCACAGAGCTGGGATTGGGCACCTATAGCCGGAGGAAACGCGTTTGCACTCAAGCATCTGCTGAGAAAAGGCATTTCGAGCCCTGACTCTTCCCTGTACCGGGGACGGGAGTGTGGGGACTGTGCTAGAGATTGCAGAGAAATGGAGAAGTAGCAAAAGACTCTCAGCCTTCCCCTCCCAGGCACACACCGCTGCCTCTTAATTTACATGACAAATGCACTGTGCGTACCCTTTGTTTGCACAGTGATTTAGACATTCATGATTAGAGCTCCCTTTCACCATCCAGACCCAATGTTCATTAAAAAAAAAAAAAGCAGAAGACGGCAACGGAAAGAAAAAAAATTGTAGTCTCTTGGTTGCCTAGACCCAGGCCATGTGTTTGGCTGGCATTGTGCCTGCTAACGAGTCAACCAGATTGACTAAATCAATGGTGCCAGTGATGATGGATGGAGTTTGTTCGCCTGCATATTTTCAGCAAATGGCTTCTTCTGTTTTCCCTGTTTACCAAGCCCCTTCCAGCGGCGCTGGGGACAAGCTCCACGTACAAATCCGAGTGGCTTTGTAATAGGGTATTTGTTCAGAAAACTCATAAAACGGGGAAGGAGCATGGCACTCCATTTGAGGAATAACAAGGCTCTCRGCACTGTTTCAGAGGGAGCAGGGACAGAAAAGCCACAGCTTGCCGTGACAAAGCGAGGTGTCTCATTATGTCCGGCTTCAGCAAAGGTCCGAGCACGTCGGAGGGGTTGGCTGGGCTCATCCTTCCCCGGCACCGAGCTGCAGAGAGGACATCGGAGCATCGGATGCCATGAGCGCAGGTCCCTCTGGGTGATGAGCTGTGGGGATATTATCACTTTGTTTCGGAGAGCCCTCCTCATGTTTTCACTTGGCAGAGGCTCAGATCAGTCAGTACAGTAGTCTGCCAGAAATAGGAGCCAACTTCCATATAAGAGCAAGCCGTGGAGGCAGGAGTCGGTGCCGTGCCGGCCGGTGGGGTGCTGCCGAGCCCCCGAGCCCCTGGCCCATGCCGTGGGTGTGGAAGGGGGTTCAGCACCTGATTCGCATTAGCCCAGCTGCGGGAAACTGCAGCAACACCAGCTCCAGTGCCTCTCTGCTAAATTGAGCTGTCTGTACTTACATGAAATCCTTTCTGTTCTTTCTAACTGCTGTCTTTTCCAGGAGGGGACAAGTTTCTCTTTGCAGAGCGTATATGTTTGTTTTGAAAATGTTTAAGCAATGTTCCTCTTGTGTTCTGTATGAAATGTGCTGTATTATACAACATGCATGCTTAAAATGATGGCTRTTCTCATTCACACTGGGGATAATTGATAAGAATAACTTGAATTTCTAATCTTGGGTTTAAGCTTTTATATTTGTTCTGTCTTTGCAAAAATAAGATGTAAAGAGCCGGGGAAAGCAAGCGGGTGCGGGGAGGGGAAGGGGCTTAACATTGCAAAATGAAGACTGTCAAGCTGACTGTGCTGCTGTTCTTGGACAATGATGAGCATTTTCTCATAGAAAGTTTTTGAATGTTTTCTCTTTTATACTTGCTGCAGAATGCAGTGCGTCATAATCTTAGTCTTCACAAGTGTTTTGTGCGAGTAGAAAACGTTAAAGGGGCAGTATGGACAGTGGATGAACTAGAGTTCCAAAAACGAAGGCCACAAAAGATCAGTGGGTATGTCCACCATGTTTGAACTTCTTAGCCTAGCTTGGATCATGCTTACAGTTTAACGTAGAGGCTTTTGGCTGCTAGCTGGTGTTAGACCAACCACAGGTGGTTTCGCATTGTTTCAGTTAAGGGAAACCAAGACAAACATCTCATCACTACTGTTTGTATGCCCACCAGTACCCTGACCCTGCTTGCTTGGTGTTTGTTGCATCACATGCTAGTAGCTTTTAGGTGGCAATGCATATTAACCCTCACAAACCATTTGCTTATGCTTATTGCATTTTATTTTCTTTTTCCTTTTCCCTGTATTTGATGTCTGTTCTGTCCCCGATCCCGTGTCCCTTTGTTTCCACTTCATCTCCTTTGCTGCTGCTCTTGTCCCAGGGTGCCATTCGCACCAACCTCTCACTGCATAAGTGCTTTATCAGAGTAGAGGATGAGTTTGGGTCCTTTTGGACTGTTGATGATGAAGAGTTTAAACGTGGCCGTCATATTCAACGAGGCCGTCCTCGAAAATACTGCCCTGATGAAAACTTTGGCGAGCTTGTTGCACAGTAAGAGCTTTTACTTGCTTTAATTTTTTTTTTCTGCTGTTGCTTTGCTTTGCATGATTTACCCATCTCATGTAGACTTGCATTTCACGAAATAGTGACATCACCTTTGCTGCTAAAGAAACTAAATTTTTGGTTGTTATGTGTATTTTGTGTGTCCTACTCTGATAATCCAAATGCCTGTAGTAATAACTCTACTTTGACATGTTTGTTATAGCATTTGTTTATAGTGCAATGTAGACTAAAATAATTATCCACGCTAGTGCAGATATGCTGCTGTAGGCCTGTCAGGAAGACAGATATATGCCAGGAAAGGCTTCAGATAAGTTTTAATTCTGATATTTTCCTTTGTTTTCAGTTGTATGCCTTGTTTTGCAACTCTTATTCAGAAATAGAGTAAGGTGCTTATAAGACAGAAACACTGAATTAACTTCAGAAAGTTTGAAAGTGCAGTGAGACCAGCTGTAAAGATTATAATCAACAGGCCATCCTGTCTACAACAACCGTGCACAAATATTCCTGGGGTTCCCAAAGCAATTTTCTTTGACCTTTATGTGAAGGCCGTCTCTCCAGGACAGCTGATCCTTGCTTGGTCCCTGTGGGAGGGGCTCAGTTAAGACTCTTCTCACCATGATTTGCTCCCACGTGGAAAAAAAATAAAAATGCCCAGTGAGCAGTAAAACTTTTTGGAGATTTTTTGCATTGGCACTTTTTATCTAGTTTGTATTCAATGATTTTTTTTATTCTTTTTTCCCCTCTGGTGGAACCAGTGATATTTAGATGCCCGCTAAAGAGAAAGCAGATATGCTTGGCATTCATTTTCCTCCAATCCGGCCCCTTATGTAAACTTCAGATGACTAAAGTCAGGGTCCAAAATAGCACACCAGCATATTTTTGATTAAAACAGCCTTTAGGGCAGCGTGGTGTTTTGCGTGTTCCGCCGCAGTGCAGCAGTACCTGCCGTCGTGCCGCCATGCCCACAACCCCAAACTGCGATGGTGTTTGCCATCGGGGCCACGGCGTAGGCAGTCCCTCACCAGCACCGCTCGCCATTTGCCTGGCAGGGAATAACACGGCTCAGATCCTCTCTCACCGCGGTCCCTCTGCTCCGCTGCGAGGGACTCTGCTGCCAGCGACTTGGAGAATAATTTGCATGAAGTAGTCTTTAAAATGTCCCGCGATGCTTTTGATCGTAGCCGCCTCATGATGGACCTTTACATGGTAACTGGCTCCCAGACACGACGAATGTTGGAGAATTTCTCCTGAACACAGCTAAAATGAGCAGAGATGCCAAGATGTGATACTAACGCAGGGTAGTAGAACACATGGCGAGGTAACGTCGAGAGATAATGATGTTCCTTATTTAGTAAAGGCAAATATCATAACTGTAGCCTAAAACTCAGATATTTTCTTTAAATCAAAARAAGAAAAAGAGAAACGAAAGAGAACTTGTGTGGAAAAACAGTCTCAGCTCTAGTTTTCTGGTGTGGGAGGAAGCATTACATACTTGAAACGCTCGCACAGAAGTTGGTTGCATTTAACTCTCCTTTTTATGTTTTTCTTATGCAGTAACCCTTCTCTTATTAAAAACATACAGACCAGCCACACCTACTGCACACCTCTCAATGCTGCTTTACAGGTAAGATTAATGACTGTAGCAAATATGCAACAGAGGCGTGTGTCTTCCCCACTCATTTCAAAATATATTAGCCTTGCTCTAATTAGATATTAAATTTTAATTCCGTTAAACTTTTTTCTTAAGTGCATAAAGCATCATAGTCCCTGGAGGCAAACACATATCAGGCTGCTTCAGCATTAGCTAGATGCTTAGCATTTTGAATATTGTGGCAAAAAAATTAAAAGTTCACTTATTAATATTTATCAGCAGTATCATAATTTCCATCCTCTTATTTCAGAATTTCACTTGAGGCAAAAATACCACAAGTGTAATTACTCTAGCACAGCTATTAATGTGCTGAATGATAGGATACTGCGGCACGTGACCTTCTATTGTTCATGGGTTTAAAGAGAAAGCAGATCATTTTTCCCCCTTTTCTTTTAAGGGCTATTTTTGCATATCTTCCTATTGTTGGTAAAAAATAAACGTCGCAATTCCTATAGAAAAAAAAAGAGATTATTTTTATTGGTTTAAACTGTACTGTGGTAGTAAGACAAAAATTCTGTTTTTTTCACGATGTAGAAATACACAAAGTGTCGGTGCACAATTAATAACTTGCAGCCTAAAAGTGTGCGCGTCTCCAGCCCTTTCTCATGTGCTGTACATCAGGTTGGCATTTTTTTCCTCTCTTTACAAATTCCTGAGTCTATCTCAAAAACCCCAGGTAAAGTCAGTATTTGCTATATGAACCAGAGATCCAAATGCATTACCATGCCCTGAATTTGCAGGGGGTTGTGTGTTTGGGGGGGGGTTCAAGCCTGTGCCATATAGTGTGAATTAATCCGGGAGGTAACGCTGCGCGTGGTTGTACCCCGGTTGTYGAGAGTCGCTTCTCGAGAAGTTCACTGACGGCCATGAATATTTGCTTGGGCAACCGCGTTTTGTGGAAGGTTTAGCAGACTTCTCTTTTCAGAACCAAGAAACGGATTATTAGGAGAAAAGCGTTGTTCTGCATTTCTTCTAATTATTTGAGTTTATGCAGTAACTTCTGAAAAGCAAATGAAAGCWTGTTTAAATGAAGCAACTGTAAATACCGTTCATTAGTAACTTATTTTCCCTTGAGTCTTGTGAAGTGTGATTTTTAAAGACTGCTTTGTCTCTTGAATAGTATTAAGATTACAAGCACATTTTACATTCATGAGGCTGAAAGGCAAAAMCGAAATGATCCTGCATTTCTTCACATTGTTAACTATGTGACTAATTTCAATTAATATGCTTATCATATGGAACTGTTCGTGTTTTATTTCTGAAACACGTGTTGTTGTCGTCATCTCCATCCATTCTTGTCTCTTGTGATAACCTCCAAACTGTTCCCATTTCCCACTTTTCCTGGAAGTGGCACGTACTCATGGCCCACCCGTAGCATCATGTGAACCGAGTTGATGGAGAGAAGAGCCCGGGCCAGATTTGCTACCGCTCGTGTGGCCCCTGTAATAGATGGGGGTGAGCAGTATTCATCGCACTGAGACAGGTCCTCATTTAGGTTGAAAATACACCGGCAGGTTCCTCGCTCCTCTCCTCCCCGTTGGATTTTGGAGGCAGAATCCCAGCGGGTGCTCGGGTGCTGTACGGGGGTTTGGGCGAAGCCGTGCGGGTGGCCGGTGCCGKGTGGGCAGTTCGGACCTCGCTTGGGCAATAACCTTCCTCCTAGGACACAAGGCCGCTTTACCTGCCGGTGCCTACRTTCGGTCTAATTAATAATTAATGAGCAGCGTTTCCCCTGGCTTTTGCGGGCATCTGCAAAGTCCGGCTCTTTGCACATCCCTGCAAGCGCAGCGGCTGCCTCTCCGCAGGCCGGTGTGCCGTGTGCCGCCCGGGTGCCGGGCTGTGTTTTGATTCTGTGGGGTGGCAGAGCCGCCCCTCTCCTTCACCCAGACCCCTCTGACATCTCCTCCGTCTGTTTTCCCTCGCGGCCAGGGAGAAGCAGCAGCTCTCTCCCCGCTCTGGTCGTGCAAGGTACGGGGACTCCAGCTCTCGCCAGTGCTCTCTTTTCCCAGCGGGTCACCGGGGCCTCCCAAAACACCCCCCTCCCCTATTATTATCTTTATAGCAGATACTCCTCGTGTCCCACCTCTCCCCCAGTAAATTGCTTTACTACAATTACAAGTTATCACTATGGGTGAAGAACTTGAGTCATTATTTTGCCAAGCGCAGGAAATGTGAACCGTTCTTTGCATCCCCTAATCACAATGAGTTTGCCGGTTGTTGAATCAAGAAGATAAAAATAATCCTCCCTGTTAGAATAGCTTTTGTAATCATGTGTGACACATAGGGCTGCACATGGAGAGGTCAACGTAAGGAAGAATAAAAGGGGCCGTGCTCCTGAAGATGCTGCAGTCAGGGCTGGTCGTGCCCCCCCCCCTTCCCATCCCATCTCCCCCCGCCTGGCCTCTGGCTCTGCTTGCCTGGGAACAACTCTGCCGGCTCGGATGGCAACAAGCAAGGAGTTTTGTCCCACGAATTAGGAGCAGGCGAGGGCGTTCGGCGGGGWGTACGTTTGCATGAATTCCCCTCCCACGGGCAGGGTTTGCATCATGCAGACCTGGAGTCTGATGGATTTTTTTGGCTCCGCCGCCGCAGCCGGCTGACCTCCCCCTGGAGCAGGTCGAGCGCTGCCGAGCCAGCGTCTGTGGCTCTCCGGCGCTGAACGGCTCAGAGCGCTGCGGATGATGTCAGCCAGATCCAGCTGGGATGGGTGAAACGGTTAAATGTCCTTCGAGTCCCTGGGTGCTGCGGCCTTGGAAAGCCGTGCATCCCATCCCCGCCAAACGCCGGGCTCCTCCGGGGCTCGGGGCTTCTGTGCTCCCACCGCTGCCGTGCCGGGCACAGGACCGTGCCGTCAACATGAGCTAATGCTGACACACAGTAAATATTAGCAGGCASAACGGTGGGAATCAGAAGGAAAATATTTAACAGTTCATTCTCTTCCTACAAAGATTTCCATTTAGAAAGTTAACTCCAGTGTGCCTCTGCATGGTATTTCTTTAGAACAAGGGAAAATGGAAATAAAATGGTCAGATCTCTAATAGCTAAGGTAAGAGCCGAGTTGCCGGGGCTTAAAAAATTTCACGTGGACTGGTTCAGCACTCGGGTAGATCACAGCAGCTCAGACTGATCCAGTTGGTGCTAACTGCAGCTTCACACGTGTCACGAGAAAAAACCAAACTCGGTAACTCTGCCCTCCCACTYGGTGCCCGTTTGCTCTGGGAAGAAGGAGTTATCAGCTTAGCAACTTCTAATTTTTTTTCCCCATTTCATTAAAAACAAAACCCAAACCCAGACCTAAGCCACAAAAAACCCAAAGCCCCAAACATAATTTTGCAAAATGAAAGTAGGAAAAGGAYGTTTTATTTTTTCCAGGGGGTGTAATTCCACATAGGGAATGGAAAGCTTCGTCTTCTCACAAGCCAATACAGCTACGAATGCTTAAACCCAGATGTAAATGATGTTAAATTTCCCTTGGTGGAATCAGGGTAATACCTATCAGAAAGCACAATATTTAAAAAATCGGTAATTGCAAATAATGTGAATGTGGAGAATGTTTTGGAATAAGTGAGCGTGTTGTGCAATGTATAAAAACTTTAGTCATGGCTCTTCCTATATTTGTTTGTGTCCCTGGCAGGCTTCAATGGCTGAGAACAGTATACCTCTATACACTACTGCTTCCATGGGAAATCCCACTCTGGGCAATTTAGCCAACGCGATGAGGGAAGAGCTTAATGGTGCAATGGAGCATACGAACAGTAACGGGAGTGACAGTAGTCCAGGACGTTCCCCTATGCAAGCAATGTAAGTACGGCAGAGGCGCGCGCGTGGCTCTAGGCATTGCCTTACCGTCTGCTGACGTGTGGCTCTGGAGGCCTTTGCGGCTTGTTCCTGAGGTTCATGGGTGGAGCAGCAAGAGTAGACATCTCTGTTCGGGGACGTGCTTCGGTTGATTAGAACATAAAAGGGCCGTTTACCAACTTCCACATAAAACCGATCAGCTCAGTCCAGTCCGACAGGCACACAGAGCTGTGAAATTGTTAACTTGTTTGCAATTCTCTTCTTTAAACCTCGCAAAACCTCATAGGCAACTGCTTTCTTGGAGAAAAAAAATCTGATTTCTCTCCCCTTCGGTCCACGCAACAAGCATGCTGGTGGGGCAGAGCTGGGAAATGGGCTTGTTTGACAGGTCAAGAAAAAAAACACTCGACGCACAACGGTCTTGCTAAGCATTAACGATGGCACAYGTGAAGGTCTGCGTGATTTATAGATTGCTCTTAAAATATCAAAAGGAAAATTARTAGGAGCATTATAGCAACAGACGGCAGTATAATGAGTGCATATATAACCGCATGAAGTAATGGGGGATCGCCCTCCCTGCTCAACATGAATGGCACCCGGGCAGCAAGCTGGCACAGGAAAGGGTAAGGCAGGAAGGGTGCGATGCCTCGGTGGGTGTGTTCGGTATTTATGGGGTGACAGAGTGAGTTTGCAAAGCTGTAAATTCCCCCCTCCCCTCAAATTGCATACCGGGTAATTGGCGGCTGGYGAGGAAGCTGGAGTTTATAAGACTTGTAGTTCTCTGAAAACTCTTCAGAGCGGTTGGCTACCTGTGCGAGTGACGGCGTGCGAGAGCCGCACTGCCTTTCTTCTGCCTGTTCCTTAAAACGGGCTGTAAAATTACTGGCTGGCTTGCCACGGCTCACATTACGCATTAAAAAGAGAACTAATTTGTAGTCTTTTACTTCAAAGTAATTTGAATAAGGGATTTACAAAAGTAAGTCTAAATCAAAAAGTAGAAAAAACATTAACCTACTACCATGATAGTAATTAGTTGTGAAACTAATTAGCATTTAATGGCAAAAAAGTTTCCCACCTGCATAATGTGCTGTCAGAGGGGAGGGGGCACAAAGGAATCTGAGGCTCCGGATACTTTGATATTGCAGCATTCTAAATCGGTGCACAACGTGCTTTGAAAAAGAATCTTTAAAGATGGCAACATTCATTTTTAATTAATAATTAATTTAAACATTGTCTTTTACCATTTACTTCAAAACATTCAAATAACGTGTTTAGCTTTTCCGGTGATTGTTTGTGCAGTATTAATTATCTCTCCCAAAGTAGCGTTGCATGACACACTTTCCGTCTCTCACAAACGGATTCATCTTGAGGCAGTTCTAGTCACAATTCGTTATCCTCTGCCCGTGACCACGCAGGGCCRGCGTGAAGGAGGAGCGGAGGGACGTGGCTTTTCTCCAGAAGCAGGACTTCTCCCAAGGGTTTCTCCTGGCCTAACAGACAGGGACGAACGTTTACGATGTTGCGTAATCCAAGTAATTATTTTTTTGCAAGTTCAAGGCTAGTGTAGTTCACGCACTTCTCATTTCACCTAAGGTTTCGTTATCTTTGAAGAGTCTGCGAGAAGGGAAAAATAACCGAGTTAAAACAGGCTAGGACATCTTCCAGCACTGTGCATAGCCGTGGCCTTTGTTGCACTTAATAATCATCTCTTAGCACATTGATACCAAGGTGAGGGGCACAGAACAAATACTGGAGAGAGAGGGGGCGGGGGGAGGGATGCCTCATTTTCATTATTCACCAGAAAATCCAATTTTCTGTTGTAATATGGAAATGATTGTTTCCTGAGTGTTGTCATTTTCTCAGAATTGATAATATATGTGTTCTCTGCTGAACATTTCTTTTTGCTTAAGTAAAATGTGGCTGGGTGATGTTCCAATACCAGCCTCTGAGCTTCCCCATTAAAATGGTGTTTCTAAGTAGTTTGAAGGGATCTAAAGCCAGAACACCATTCACACGTCACAGGGTTTACCTTGTTTACTATACAAAATCATGARTCAACAGCAGATTTCTAGATCCTGTGTAACCTCTTATTTTCCATAAGCCTGCTTTTTTAATGACATTTTCAATTTTTTTCTCAGAACAGATTTCCTTGTCATAATGCAAATTATTTTTTAAACAATTTCAGTATATTCGAACAAATCAAGCTTTAAACTTTATTGTAAGGTTTAAAGGACCTTGTTAACGTGACAGCTAAGAAGTCTAACACTTTAGCTGAAGTCTTATTACCGCTCATTCGTTTCCTTTTTATGACACATTGAACCACAGCTAGGGTTTTTTTTTTTTTTTTCCTTCTCTCTCCCTCCTTTTGAAACACTAGAAAGTAGTCGCATAATTACAGCTTGGGGACATAACACTTTCATCCTGATATGCTCCAAAGGTAGCCACAAAGCAAACTACTCCATGCTGTGTGCACCACCAGAACTCAGTGGCTTTAAACAACAGTCAGCTTTATTAAAAACTCCTCTGTTCCCAGAGTGGACAAACAAAAGAATTACTCAGATGTGAAAAGAAGGGGAATCTGTGTTCAGCAAGGTTATTTATTGTTAACCCCTTCTGGAGTCTGAGGCGTCTACTTAAAAGGAATGTGCTGAAATTCTGCCACTGCAAAGAAGAAATGGGAAACCCTTTCTTTTTTTTCCTCCCCCCCTCCCCTTTTTTTCTTTTTGCCTAGCCCAGCATTTACCTTTTCTGTAATGCAAGAGTCTGAATTCTTTCGTCTCTAAAGGAAGTTTTTCTTCCCCAGTTTGGGGTTTTGTGAGGTGGTAAATAGAGATTCAGACTTACTTGACAGAGATGAAGGTCTCCCTTTGCCTTTGAGCTTATTTAAGCTTATTTATTTCAGTTACTCTGAAATRTTTGAGCGAAATCACGGATTCGGTAAGGTTTCCTCCTCACACGCCACTTTGTGGTTAAAACTGACAGAGTACACAAGGAGTTGAATTTTTTTTATTGTTGTTTTCCATGCAGATTTTTCCCCGGGAGATTGTATTACCCAGATAACCCTCCTAATTTGGGGGATGGAGTTTTTGCCAAGCTCGCAGTCTGATGTTTGTCCAACGTGTGAGCTGCTGGAGGAGGCTGGCATGGCCGAGCCTCCCCGTGGCTTTGTGGCCCTCAGGCTTTGTCTCGCTCGGGGTCGAGCAGCCCTTCTCATAACTCGATGCTTGCTTTGCTTTTCACTCCTGAAGTTCTGYTTTTTTGACTTCTGGGAACCACACCAAACCTCAAAGAGAAACTCAGTTAAAACCACCTGGTTTCACCTGCTTTCATAACAAAACCAGAAGGGGGGCAGAGTTTGCTTTGGAAAGGTTCGGGGACCTTTGAAGGAGCTTTCACAGCATTTCGGGTGGTTGGGAGCGCAGCGGGTACCTCCCTTACCTGCTGGCACCCGTTCACGTCATCCCTCTGGCCGAGCACGAGGTGGTGCGGGGACGCGGTGGGACACTGGGACCTGGCCCCTGGGCARCCTTTGGAGAAGCTCCTGTCCATGTGCCGAGGCCACCGCTGCTGCACGCGACATGCATTCTCCTCTCTCCTTCGAAAAYGTCCCATCTGCTTTTTCAAAAATAATACTTTAAAAAAAAAAAAAAWAAGCCCGGCAGCAGCATCAAAACCAGAAAGCCAACAAGCAAGACTTTTAAATTAAAACAGCAGTAAAAAAGATCACTGCCATAAAGGCTTTATCGGTCTCTATGTGTAGCCATTCTTTCCCCCCTTTTCTTCTGTTTTTCATTTTGTGTTTTCTCCCAAGTGAGGCCCCCACGGCCTATTCATAATACAAGTTTTTCTAGTTGCAAATAATCAGCATGGTTTCATGTTGGCTCAGGCCGCAAGCTGCCGGGACGGTTAGCACATGCACACCTCTGAGATGACGGTCTGCTCGCAAGACTTTTTATATGCTTATGCTAATTCTTAACCTCTGATATTTGAATCGTCTCCTCCCAGTCTTTTTTTTACCCCCCCCCTTTTTCAATAATTAGGTCAAAATTGTATGAGCAATGTCTCTCTCCATGTAATTTTTGCAAAAATGAGGCGACATGCAGAGGAGCCTCTTTGCTTCCAGGGTTGTGTTGATAGGATATGTGTTTGTGAGTTTGAAGGGAAAAGGTGTGTGTACTGCATCACTTCTCCCCACCATTCCTTAGTTGGATGGGCTGGAAGGTGCAGTTAATACTTAAGTATTGATCTAGCACTTTACAACTCAAGAAGTTGAAATACGCAGGGACTTGAAAGGCATTCACAACTCACATTAAAAATATGCGTAGTCAGCAAGTTAGATGCTTCCTAAACTGATCCAGGCTTAAGCCGAAATAWATAAATAGGGTGCGATGCAGCTTTGCACACTATACAAGCGTACAACTGGTTCACCCTGGTCACTTGAAATAGGCAGGGTTACCTGTGTCTTGTTTGTGGATACCCGGTACATTTTCCCTGTTCAGTGATTTATTCTTGCTGTCCATCAGTGCAATGGAGTACAAAACATTGTTGTTCCTATCCACACAAAACATAAAATAGAATGCAGCTATTTTGAATCATTCATTTTAAAGCAAACCTGTACAAGGAGAGAAAAAGTTCTTACAAGTGGAGGTTTGTGCTCCGGGTTATGTTTTAATGTAGCCTACATGAAGGGGTTAAATCAGCCCGCATGGAGAAAAAACAAGACTCTAGGAGGTGGATATCAACTCAATGAGAGACAGAGTGGGACTTGAACTCATTAACACTTTATTTTAAGGGATTGCCTACAACATCAATTATTTACGAAGCAAACAAGGTCTCCATTGCTGTGTCGCATTATTAATACTTGGTAATGTCAATAAAATCCTACTTTCCTATAAAGTTCCACCAACAAGACACTATTGACTCACATGGCTGTTTTACATTTCAAAAGCTGCCGAACAAAAAAAAAAAAAAAAAGGTAATTTGTATTTGTATAGGATTTGTTGTAAATATGATTTACGAACAACATTTTTCAATTGTTATCATACCCGTTTTGAATGACCAAGCCCCGTTCCCCTGCGGGTTATTCATGTGCTATGCCGTAATGAGAAATTTGGCAGATCTCATCTCTTTAGAACATCCTTGTGCCCACCATGAGCTGGGGATCATGTTCTGCCTTGTTTACAGCTGACAGTGTTATTATTCTCGTTAGGACTGTGCTTTCTTATCATATTGTTGTGTTGAGCGAGCCTTTTCCTCTCTGTTTGTGTTTCCTGGCAGGGCTTTTCTTCCCTTATTGACAGTTTGTAAAAATATGCATTAATTTGGAGTTTAAAGCATGTATCATGGTGTCTCTTTGCTGTGTTTGCTTGAAGTTGATTAATGATAGAACCTCACTTGGGGTCGTCCTCTGGAGAGTTGTCTCACAGGTTCTGCATGTTAACGAGAGACGCCGCACACACAGCGAGCGATGATTAGCCCAGCCTCCGCCGGCTCGGCGGGCTGACAAACTGCTGCTTTGCCGTTCGGATGCTTATTCTGCTTATTTATCCAAAGATTGTATTAATCAACTTAATATGTCAGCTGAGAGCGTTTTCTCTCGATCCCGAGACGGAAACCCTACCGAGGTGCTCCTTCCAGAGTGTTTTCCCCGGGGAATTTGGGCGCTGCCTGCCCGGCGTAGCCTTCGCTTGGCTCCAGTGGCCAGTGTAGAAGTTGAGGGTCTTCTCCTTAGTGTCCTGGAGCTCCTAGGCTTGGCACACCGGGTCTGCACGCCCACACCACCTGGCCTTTCTCCCCAAGCCACCCGAGCTGTCAAAACTGTTCTTTAACGAGCAACTTGCTGATTGACCGTATTTTCATTTTTCCAGGCACCCCGTGCATGTCAAAGAAGAACCGTTAGATCCAGATGAAAATGAAGGCCCGCTATCCTTAGTGACAACAGCCAACCACAGTCCAGATTTCGATCACGACAGAGATTATGAAGATGAACCTGTAAATGAGGACATAGAATGAGTATGTCTGACATCGTTATCCTGAGAATGAAGATTGGAAGAACACGTCAAACTTAGCTGTGAAATCTCTCCATTATTGTACAGTCTGGAGGATTCTCAGTCCACTTTGACAACTATGAAATATGTTAACTCTTAGTGCCATCAAGTATCCCATTTGGGAGTATTTTTGATTTTTCTACTTTTTGTTGAAAAAAGGAATTTGTACTCTGTGCATTGGATGGACTTGTTTGGTACTTGGGATTTTCCTCTCTTACAGTCAACATCAGTGTTGTAAATTTGCTAAACTGATTCACTTGCATTTAGCAGCCAGCTGTGGACTGCAGGTCCTGCCAATTTTGGACACTTGAGGACATCAAACTGAGCATGTACACCTGAACTGCAGATCAAGTCTTTGCCCAGATTTTAAGGATTCCAATGGACAACATATTTGCACAGTACTGCATGTTGATTATCACTGCCTTTACTCCATTTTTTTGTTTGTTTTTTGGTTGGTTTCTGTTTTTGGTTTTTGTTTTTTTTTTTGGTTGGTTTTTTTTTTGCTTCCATTTGGGATGGGGAAGGCCTGTGTGTGCACGTGTGTGGATATGTGTGTGTGCGCGTGAGCGTGTATATCGGGGAGGGGTTAAAAGAAAAAATTATCCCAAACTTTTTAATGTATTGCTTTTATTCCCCCGCCCCACTTCTCCTCTACCATTTTAAGTTCTGACCTCAGGCCTCATCTGGGCCCAGGGCCTCTCGGAGGCTTCAACGTTTTCTGTACTTTGTGATGAATGTTAATAGGTGTTTTTATTATACGAAGCTGAATGTCATTGAATTGTTTGTAGTTTTTTCTGTCATTCATTCCAGTTTCCTTCAGATGCCACCATGTTTTCTTCAGCTATGGAAAACATTCCATTTTGGTGTCTCCTTTTTTTTGTTGTTGTTTTTTGAAAAGGTCCCAAATGCTGCACTATACATGTGGAAGGGTTGTCCAACGGAGAGAGAGGAACGAAGTACTGCAAGAATGAGAATGAATGACAGATGAACATAGAAACACTGTAGGAAGCAACACAGATTCATTCCACAAAGCAGTATTTTTAATATATTTTTTTGTTTGTTTGGGTTTTTTGAATTTTTTTTTTTTTTTGGCAGCAACGGTGAATATTAGCAAATGCCACAAAATTGAACAGCACAAAGAAACGTATGCAGCACCAACAGAGTTCACTTTTATTAGAGGATGACTAGTACAGTGGCAAGTTCTCGGTTGTTTAACACGAGTTCTAATGGGTCAACAAATCTTTCTGGAATATCGTAAGATTACCGAGATGGGCACCTATACATTTATTATAACAATTTTTTTTTTCCTTTTTGCATTTGCATTTGCAAATAGTGGTTGGAAAGATGACTTCATTAAATTGTTATTGTACGTGGTGATGTTTCACAGTTAAACATCAGTTCAGGATTGCTTGGTGGCATTAATCTGTTTGAATACAAATTAGATTTCAGATTGAACTTGTTACGGGAGTTAATAAGGACGGAGCCCCACTAATGCTAAAGTGTTAATTTTCAGCTGTGCAAATCCAGTACTGCAGTTGAGATTGTTATGCAATATTACACCAGCCAGTATGGAAACCTCGCCGTCGGAGGCAGGAGGTCTGGGAGAGAATTTGCGCCGGGGCTTGTTAGGCAAAACTGGCAAGGCTCTTCAAAGCAAACACGACATACAAAATGCGTTGCGATAGGTCAGTAAACCTCGGTCACCAAACACCTAAACATTTTCATTCTGCAACCACTTTTCCRTCACTCATTTATTTATGTAGGACTGTAGCTTTTTTTATTATTTCAAAAAGCCTTTCAGAGCTTAATTTATATTCTTCTTTGTACCTTTTTTTTTTCCTAAAATTACCAAAGATATTACACAAAGGTAAATTATGTTCTCTGTTATATGCTTTATCTTATGAAGCCAAATATCCTCTTATTGTTGATCAAAGGAGGTTGAAGAATTTAGAGGGAAATGACAAGATGTGGGCTATTGCTAACCTGAGAGGGAAACTGCTCCTTTATTCTAGAAAATTTAGAAGGCCAAGTAGATGTCTGAACCAAAGTTGTTACTTTTTATTTGCAATTCTTTACAGTGACCAAGATGAAAGTCTGTAAAGAGGAATCGAGGAGAGCTTTTGAGGCTAAAACCAGGAATCAGTGTTACTGGTGGAGCTACTGAGAAGGGAGCTGGAGAAAGCAAAGACACAGTCATTTTGCGGAAAATTAGAGTATCAGATAAAGGAGACAGTTTAATAAAATATAGAAGAGAACAGAAAAGCTCCCACAATTTAACTGGACCACATAATAGTATTTCTAGAAATAAATGAAAAAAACMCACAATTTTTTGGTCTTTGGTTCTACAGATTGTGTGCCACTTCTGTTTCGGGACTGTGCTAGGATGACTGCTTTAATTTTGGTTGATCTTGGCACATTTGCTCAGTTTTGTTTAGTTTTTGGTCAGCATTTTTCATAAGGAAATAACACTCCTGTCCACTCATAAGCTTTGGTACAAGAAATTTTATTGGCAGTTACTTTTATAAAACTCAACTCTGCTTTCTGTTTCAAAAGACAAAAAAAAAAAAAAAAAAGAAAAGAAAAAAAGGGCAGTCTGTGGTCATTTGAAACATTTTTTTTTTTGGTTTAAATTATATCCAGGCAGCTTCGTGACGTGCCGGCGGTAGCCAGATGGGCATCATGAGAATTGAGCCCTGTGCTTCTAAACTGAGTGGTTTGCTGGTTAGTTCGGTATTCAGAAGGGGATAAAAATCTGGTAGATTAGTTCATTCTCAGCATGTGTAGCTAGACATGAGTAAAGATAACAGCATGAGAAACTGTTAGTACGCATACCTCAGTCCAAACTGTTAGGGAATGAGTAAATAAAAAATACATTTCACTCAGTTGCACTTAGTTGTATGTCTTGCATGCTTAGTCTAAAGACTGTAGCAAAAATAAAAAAAATAAAAAAAGAGAAAAAGAAATAAAAAATTAGATTTTAACATATCTGGCAGGTGTCGCAGCCTTGCAGAAGAACCAACTGAAAATCTCAGGCTTTACATCAAGCAAACTTCACTATGATTTTTACAATTCTGATTCTGTATCCCTTTGGATATACAGTTGCTTCTTTAGGGAGGGGTTTATTATGTTGTACATATATATCCCACTGTGTCTGTGTGAGCCTTTGTCTTTCGGGGGGAGGGTGGGGAGGGCGGAAAAGGTGGAAAGGTCCTTTTTTTAGATATCATTCCTCAAAAGGAATAAATGCAGACCTGTTTGTCAAAACACCTTTTGCTTTTTGTGCAACTGCTTTATATTAACTATACTAAAAAAATAGCTTTGAAAAAAAAAAACTACTGTATGTAATGGAATTGCAGAATACGCTGCACATGTATTTTATTTAGTTATCCTTGCTTTAAGAATATTGGATGACATTTGCTGACATGTGGGAGAAAATCCCTGACTTTTTTTTTCAGCTTTTAAATTGTAACATAGTTGACAGATTTTTTTTTTCTCCTGTTATCATTGATCGAAGCATTTTTGTACAGTTTTTGTGTTTAAGCTGGTTTTTTTGATACTTTCCCACCCCTTCTGTTATCTTACCACTGCCTTTTCTGGCTGTCTTAAACAAAGTTCATATATTTGAAAGGAAAAAAAAAAAAAGTCGTTTAAAAAAAAAAAAAAATGTTTTTCTCCTGCTGCAGTAAATATTTTGCATGATGAATTCCAGGGTCACACTTTCAAAGTTTATCAGTGAAGTAGTGATTAATAATGGGGAGTGTCAAACTATTGAACTTTTGTATAAAAAAAAAAAAACTTTACAAGGTGCCAAGATGTAAAGACAATTTGTTACATGTTTTTTTTCTCAAAGAAAAGCGTACATTATGAAAGTAGTACCATGTATCAGGTAAATCGCTGTCAGGAATGAGAGTCAAAGCCTTCCTTGTCCACAAAAAAAAAAAAAGTTTGTAAATGTAAAACCTGTTAGGTTTCTGCATTAAACTAGAAGTGAAATGAAAAATCAAGGCTTATGTAGAATAAGTGACCACAAAGAATATAACTACCTTTTTTGATTCTCACTCGCAAGAGTCCCGCCGCAGGTCCTGCACCTCCCCTCTCCTGGAGCTCCCGCTTCGGGAAGAGACCGGGGCAGGGATTCTGGTTCTACAAATGTTGAAGATCGCTAGATATTTTATATATACACATACATAAATGTATCTATATAAAGTTTTTAAAAATGATTTTGAACGATTGTAATTTTCAGATCGCCGATAATCTCACGTTCATTATAGCATGGAAGAAGAAAAAAAACGTGTTTAAACTCTTTTGAAATCCTTTGGTACCTTTGGTTAATGAACTCAGAGTGAGTTTTTAGACGTTTCAGAAGTCATTTAATATTCTAGCCTTGCGAGGTGAATTTGCAGCTAACGACTGCATTTTAATGGGCCCGGAACAGGTAACAAAGTATCTTCTACCCATAAGCCTTGATGAAAATGGTACAGTCCAGACTGTTAGCATGGTGCTTTGTGTGTATGTGCTGCCAGTAACAAGATTTTTATTTTTTTTTTTCGATAAGGCATAAAAGAAACTCATTCCTTACATCAACTGTAATTCCATCATTCCATGTCTGTTGATACAGACAATAAAAAATGTTGTGTAGTCAGTACTAATTACTGACATTATAGCATTCTCAAATGCAATAAAAATGCTGGTTGTTCACACTGGTAATGCAAGTTGCCATGTCCTAAGTTTTTGTTTTGTTTCTCCCCCTCCAATGACTCCCGTGTCGCCTCCCCTGAGGCCCCGGGCCCCAGCGCTGATCCATGGAGCAGCTGGTTGCATCTCACCCATGTCCCAGCACGTTCATGGACAGTCTCATCGCTCTCCTTGGGTCTCCCCCAACCACATCAAATCGCAAGATATTTTAGCGGCGGTTTCACGGCCGGTCTGGACGGGGCGGTCATTTGTTGCTCGAGCGCTGGAAGCGAGGACGATGCTGTCATTCGAAGAATTCGTCCGCTTTTCCAAGAAAGCCCGTCGGCATTTGACCATTAGGGTCATGGGGAGTTGAGGGTATTTGCTTTCTCATTGGACTCCACTTCAAAGGGGAAGGCTTGAAAGAAGGGGCCTGGGGCCTCGTCGTGCAGATCCCTCCGAGTGCAGTGCCCTGATGGGAGCTGTGCTGCGGGCTTCGCTGGGAAGGGTTCAGTCCGTATTGTACGTGTGCAACGGGGGGTTTGCAGGACCAACCTCCTGGGCCACAAAACCGCGAGGAACAAAGTCCCCAGTCGCGCTGTCACCTGAGACAAACTTTAAAGGAAAAACCCACCTTCTTTTCTTTCGAGTAAGCACACATTTATTTTCTTCATCAAGTTTTATAAAGAAAAATAAAATGTTTAATAACTAGCATTAGCAGCAAACTGAAATTTCAGAGGAGAGATTTTTCATGAATAATTCATTAAAATTTCACATCTGCAAGATTAGTCATCCAAATAAAATGCTAATGTCAAAAACATGCACCGTCTATAATATTCTCATCAAGAAATCTTTTTGCATATAATGATAAATGCTTAAATTAGTACAAATGATTTTATAAAAATATTCTATCATAAAATTACACCAGATAACTACTTTTTTTTTTTTGGTGGGGGGGGATCTTCGCACACTTTGTGTGTCTCAAAATGGTATTGACTGGTAGGTTTCAGTAATCAAAAATACAGAGAATAAAATTTGGGTTCGGTCACGTATTGCATTTGATCACTGGTGAGTTTTTAGTAAACTGGAGAGGTCCCACTTTCGGGATTAAAATTTTCCTAAGTCACAGGCAGAGGGTGTTAAGCCAGAACTCAATACACGTTTTGTCTCTCAAACGTGGGTGGGAGAGTCAGCTCCGGGTAGGGGAATCTGTCCCCCAACGAATCCCCGCAGGGCGCTGGGCTCCCCTCTCTGAGGACAGTGTGTCCCCATTCAGGTCACCAGGAGGGGAGCCAGGCAGGTGACGAGCTGTGCAGCTATCAGAGGTGACTTGGGAATTCCACCTTCCCGGACGTCTCGGTGCCGGCGTGCCCGTCGCACGCGTGAGGCGGGAGAAACCCGGCCGTGGTGTTTGTCACCTGCTGACTTTCTGTGGCCTCCGATTTCGGGAGAGCTGCGGGGGTAGGTGCCGAACGCAGCTTGTGCTGAGGAGCTGGCGCCGGGCTGAGGAGCGGSATCGGGCCCTTCCCCTCCGGCGGGGTTAATGCTGCCCTAGCAGTGGATGGGAGCCTGGCTCTGCTGCATGCCGAGCCCAACGTTTTGTATCACCTTCGTGTTAATAATCCCTTTTCTCCTCCCTGGCAGCCATATCGTGGAACATCACAAAATGCCTTCCTACTTCACAGCGCTGCCACCAGCAACAGCCAGCCGGGAAATACCTTTTCCAGTCAGAAACGCTGTTTTCCACCACAGCTGAAAAGCACTTTTATGGTCAGTGGGGAGGCAATGCGTCTCTGAGTAGTTTCCAAGGAAAATCGGAGCCASTGCGTAGTTTTCCTGGGTTTCTCCTGTACTGGAGGGAAAAGCGGCAGGAGACAAGGGGGTCCCAGCACGGGAGCTGGAGGCCCAGGAGGACGTGGCGGCCGACGTGCTCCGTGCACGCCCAGCTGCTCCCTGCAGATGMGCTGAACGGTGACATTTAACTTGGGCCATGATCACAGAGTATGTCAAATTTCACATTATTGGACTAATTTAAGGGACTAGCAATTCTTGGTGCCTCCCGCTCACACGCAGACACACATCCACACCCTTCCTCACAACAAAGTGTAATTAGCCCTTCTTGACCTATTAATCAGGCTCCGTCTTCAATGATGATGTTAAACGTTTGTTTAATGGCGTGTTAATCAGGGCTATCTTTCATCTTCGTTGCAGCGGTGGTTAATTCCGTCACGTCGAAGCGCTCTTCATCCCCGTAGTGCCACGTCGGTGGCAACAAACCGCCGCCAACCCCGGGGGCGATGACCGACGCGGTGGGACGCGGCCCTCGCGCGCCGTTGCAGCCCCCGTCCTGTCTGCACCCGGGTTTGTCCCAAACCCCCAGGGCTGAGGCGTAGCAAATGCCTCCTTTTTGCCCCATTTTATTAGCTTCGTTGGATATCTTCGAAGCACGTGAGCTAGGAATGGTAAACATCACCTTGGGGTATTTAACGAAAAATAGCCCCTCCTCCCTTTTCGTTGCACAGGAAATTTCTCTGCCTACCTGGAGGAAAAGAAAAAAAAACCCCACTTTGCAGGGTTTTGTATGTATTTATTTAGAGGAGCTCAGTGGTCTCTTTATGCACCTCAGAAGCCTGAAAAACATTTTTTTTTCCTTCAAGTTATAATGTTAATTTGAAGGTAACCGTCCTTTCAAGGATTAATTCCAGCCAAAGCAATAACCATTATTTACCAGAGTTTGACATTTTTATCACTCATCATATTAGCAAATTTCCATTGAAAATGCTAAAATGGTTCGTCATAAGGCACATAACTGCTTTGGCTGTAAAAATGACCAACACAAGTGCCTGTACTCAAACATTAAATTATACTGTAATTAATAAAGACAGTTAAACTGTCTACTAGCAACAGCAATTTAGGTAACCACATTTGATCGGCTATAAATTGTAACTACATTAAAATTCCAGAAATATTAGCAATATGGATTACTTGATGGAAATAGGTGCTGATCACCAACACTCCTATTTTACAACGGAAGCACAGGTCATGTTGGCCACAAAACTGTGGGCGAAGATCAAGGCTGAGTACTTTTAATCTTGTGAAACAAGCAATTACAAATAGTTGCATCGATTTGTTAAAAAGCTTTAGGTGACATAAATTGTTTCCTGTTTAGCTTATTGCTCTGATACATAAATGTCACTGAGTATAATATTAATTAGGGTCACGGAACAACAAGGGTCGGGTGATATAGTGTACGATCAAGGATGTGTCAATCCTTTGTGAAGGCAAGAAAGCTCCGGCCCCTTTGCGCTGCAGCGCTCAACGCCTAATTTTATGTGATGACAAAAGAAAGTAAAGGAAACCGTATTTTAATATGTGAAGTAATTACTTTAGTACTAGTATAATTTTACGGTTTGGGATAAATTACAATGTTTTCATTCTCCTGCTCTTGCCACATAACATAAAAATCCACATATAGCATCAATAAAATAGAATACTGTTTATAAAGGCTTTCTGCTGCACAAGACCAACACTATTCCTCCTAGCAGATGGAAACTAAGCACACATTTCAGTCTGGTGTGTGTTTCTACACTTAATATTTTTTTTTAAAACCAAAAAATGGGCCGTGCAGGTTATTTACTTAACATAAATCAAATGTATCATATACACTGTTTCTTTGGATTGGCATACGACTTAGAAAAATACAGAAAGATTCTGAAAAATCTGGAGAAAATTTATTAAATATGATTTTTACTGTAATAGAATATTAATGTAACCCAATGCTCATTTCCCATTAAGTTGATCCCTTTTTAATACACACATGCTTTTTATTATTTTGCACTCATGCGAAAATTCCACATTCAGAGAGTTTCCATCTCCTTAGGAATGTCTCTGGCAAAGGCACAGTAAGAAATCTTGAACTGAAAAAAAAAAAATAGACAGCAAATATCGAACGATAAGACGCGGCGAAGCGCTGATGAACTGAAGCAAAAGCCAATGATATAATAAAGGGTAAAAAGGCATTCAGCACTGCGAGGGGAACAGTAGAAACAATTACACTTTAAACCCCTCCTTCTCGCTGCCACTGTACCACAGCACAGATGAAAATGTTTGATTTGCAACATAAAAGATTCATTAATTACCACTTGAATATTTAAAGCTATTTTGCAGACTAACAGAGGTAGATGAAGCACTGAATTAAAACCTCTAATAAAATTGTAAAAATATTTCTGCAAGTTTACCAGCGTTGCGATTCCTCCCGGTTTAGGGAGCCAGGCTTGGCTTGTTAGAGAAGGAATTATATTTTTTTTTCCGAGTGGGTATCTGAAGGAAGCCGGTGCAATTGCACAGCGCGATTTGTCTCTCATTTTCAAATGTTTACCAAATACTTACTTGGACTCTCTCCCTTCACATGTGGCTGCCCTTCATGGGAGAAGTGGCTTCCACAAAACAATACAATGGATGACGAGTGTGTTTGAGCTATACATTCATTTTAATACATTTCCATATACAGTAAAAACTCGTCTAGTCATAAGCCTGCTATAACACTCTCTCTGATATGAGGCAGTTGTACTTTGTAGGGGGAAAAAAAATCTGTTAATCCTGTTATAATTACCCTTGTTAGACTTAAAAAAATAAAAAAATTGGAGCAGTATCCTCTTTTGCAAGGGTGGAGAACTCCTGCGAATGGGGGGAACGGATATYGTGGAGAGCATCTTTGTAACCACGCGGTACACCCCGAATTTGCCCCGTGGAGGCTGAGCTGTTGGCTCCGGGCTTACTGCATCTTCTGTATAAATGCGCAGATTACAAAGAACCGGTCGTGTACACACCCAGAAAGCACAGTGTAACTTGAAAAAAATTAAGCGTATATATTTATTTGCACGACTTCTGCCTGTAGGCAATGCAGCCTCACAGTTTTGTGAGCCCCACTCACCAGGCGACGTAAATCTTGGTGGCTGAGGAGCTGAATTTGACACTTGACAATTGCGTATGTTAATTTTTACCTGTTTGCCTTCAGTTGGCAGTCAGATTTTTTAAAAAAAAACACATTCTATTTTTAAACAAGTGACTATTTGAAATCCACAACAGTGCAGCGAGGGCTTGATTGCGGGATGAGGGTTGAAAGATACAGTAACAGCTCTTTTAACGGTATGTTAACGATGATGAGTAGAGCCAAAGTGTATGGGTTTAATAAGAGAAAAACAGTTACAGTTCTTTCTCGTTGTCATTAATTTATGCAGTTGGCCAATGAAATTCAAAAAAATGTCCATTTGTATTTGGATACACCCTTTACACAACTGTTACTCTTGTAACTACTGAGTGTCCGCTCCAATTAAAGGGWTTCTGAAACGATTCCGCTGTATTTGGATGTGAGGTGCCTGATTTCAGACGTTCCTGGCAGGTCCGGAGCGCCCGAGGAGGCTGTGGCCAGCAAAGGGAGCCCCGTCACAGCCGTCGCCGTCTGCCGTCACCCGGACTCCACCGTCACCRGCAAACCATAATATCCAGGGCAGTCGCTCTCCACTCCTGCCAGAAAGGAAAGGGCGTACTCAAAATATTTCAGGCCTTGCCCTTGCTTATTGTTTTTGGAAAGTCCTTTTTTTTTTCTTTTTTTCTTTTGGTTCAACTCCCTTGTTAATGKTCATTTGTGTTGGGCACGATAAGAGCCTGTCGGTTTATATCATACGAGTGGAGGGGCATTTGGTGATGTCTGAAATATTTTAGACTTYAGAAAAATTCTTGTCGGTGTTATTTGCTGTGTTAGAAAAACGGATTTCTCCTGGTAGTTTATAAATAGATGTGTATATATCCCCGCATATACTTTTTATGTGCTTTRATATGTATATAGAAATGAAGTTATGCTAAGCAGAGCCTCTTAAAACCTGGAAAGGGAGGAGCCCTGGAACTACCGACTTCCCCGGCACCACCGCGTTTAGTACAGACGTCCACAGCGTTRCTAGAGGGAGGCAGGAGCTGGCCCTGGCCTGCCGGTGGCTCGTGCCCACCTTTGCCTGGAATATTGAGAGTAGTCCTGTGTATTCCAATAGCAAAYGCACACACACAAACATCCATCACATTTTTGGCTTTGCCACCTTTGCAGGCATGCAGGAGGGGAAAATTATATTCACTGGCCATGAAATTTATTGAAGACAAAAATAAGAAAAATAAGAAGTAAAACTTTTTATTATTTTGGCAAGGACTAGGGTTTATTTTTCACTTACTTGTTTGGGTTGGGTTTTTCCCCTCTTTCCTAGACGTACTGGACAGACTTGTACTGTATATAATTGCATGGGCAGAGCTCTGCAGAGCCTTCCAAACACGTGATGTTTGTGCCTCATGCTCACCCTTGCTATTTTTAAATATTGCTACTTTATGCTGCATCTTCAAAGCTTCCCCCTGACACCTCGTGCAGTTTGGAGCGTTCTCACCTGTTTACAACACCACTGAGTGCGGGCAAATTCAAAACAAAAACACCTGATAAAAATCAAATATTACATTGCTAACTGCAAAGTTCGTTTCCCCTCAGAAGTCCTTCTTTAATTATAAAACCCGCATAACCCATTTCCTTTGGTGTGCAGAAAGGTGTGTAATTAAACTATCAGCATAATACCCTTCTACATGTAAAACCTGCACTTATGAACTTTAACTGCTGAATAAAAACTCCTATTACATGACCATTAAGTATTATGAATAAAGCAAGTCATTGTAGTACTTGATTAATTTTTATGCACTAACCATTGTGTTCAGCACAAATTTGGTTTCCGTAGGTGTCCTCTCTCTCAGCTGTCCCGGTGGCTCAGCCATCTTCACCCAGATCTAAGGCTGTGCTGCATCTCTCCATGCTTTTCTCCTAGCCCCGGCCATCCCCAAGGCTATGTGCCCTTTCTGTGGTYGTCGTGGAGGAGAAATGAGCTTTGCTCGGTTTCCGTAATGTCTCCATCACGGCGTGGCTGGGGAAGGGGGCACAAAGGCGGCAGCGGGGACGATCGGGTCCCCTCCACGGGAGACCTGCTCTCCGCAGGGCTGAGCCCTGACTCACTCATCTYATCTCTGGGTGGGCTGGGGAGTTACTCTCAGCTGGGTATTTTCTAACTAATAAGGGAAATCTGATTTGGTCTTCTTTCATGCCGATGTGTCAGCAGACCCTCAGAGGAGAACCTCTCCGTGCTGCCCGTACCTTCTGTTTTATAGGTCCCAGAAGCTTGGCCTTATATGTGTTACCTACAGCCCTGGTCCTCCCAGAAATGTGTCCTCCCCATATCAGCATCTTGCCAAGTGAAGTGGGAAGACAAAACTAAATGTCCCAGCTAAAACCCACAACTCCAAAATCTCCACTGACAGCAAGACGGAGCATGCCAAGATGCTGAGGAGGA
Organism: Oceanodroma leucorhoa; assembly: GCA_030449065.1. Taxonomy (NCBI): domain Eukaryota; kingdom Metazoa; phylum Chordata; class Aves; order Procellariiformes; genus Oceanodroma; species Oceanodroma leucorhoa. The sequence continues at coordinate 5,550,688 of JASVER010000022.1, forward strand.
TTATGTGGCAGTGGCCCTGGCTGCCGAGGAGCCTCACTTAGCAGCCAAGAGGGCATCTCCCATCCTGCGTGTGAACGTTCAGGTTCCCAAGCCATTATTCATCAATTCCTTGCAGCCACGTTCCCATATGCTGCGTGATGATTATATTGAGGTTGATCTTTGAAGTCTGGAGTCAGGAAGTTTAGCTCAGTTGTAATCAATAGCGTTTCCAGCTCTCGGAAATCTGCACTAACCACTCAAGGCAGCCAGTCTGCATTATGTCCTTGTCATGTGTATATATTTGCATGTTCATTAGCCATGTAGTAGCACAGCTGTATGCGGTTTCATTTAGCTTTTAATTATCTTCTTTGGGTTAGTGTTTTCATCTCCACCAGACTTAGCAAAGAAAAGAAAATCACTTAGGCAAAATAAACGCTACTGAGCAGGTCTGGGGCAAGGAGTACTATTTCCTTGTGCATCCTACTGTTCCGTTGCAAAAGAGATGTTTGGTTCAAAAATTCCAACAAATTAATAATAAATCTGTCTCTTCGTTTCCCCCATCATATGCTTATCTTATTCAGGTGGTTGTGGGTGTAATTTTTCATTTGCAGCAGGTGGTTGTTTACATATTAGATAAACTCCATCCTTACAATCCTTGGCATGGATGTTTATATTTGCTCCAACAGCTGCTGTTCCAGAGCTCGTTCGCACACGGATCAAGGCATCCTCCTCTTTTGATGGAAATGACTCATACGTCGGATAAACTGAAACAAAAATACCATGCTCAGCTGCAGACACCTGCATTCATGCACTGGGTTTAAAAGTTAGGATGTGGCTTCTAGCTAATTTTATTCTCTTCAGGTTCTTATACCACACCCTTTATTTTGGTTTCTGAGAAATTTCCATTAGCAAGAACAAAACAAGGTGACTAATATCTGCATTGAACTTTCTTCTCCTTTCCTCCCACTCCTCCAATGCACAAAGAGAAAAATTACGTGATTTATTTCTTTCACCTCAATTACTTGTAACAAGTCCAGCCCCAGTGCACTCCGCTTTGTTTCACTGCCTTGCAGGGTCAAAGGCTCAGGGGTCATCCTTGGTTTAGAAAGCGGTGGGGTTATCTGCAGCTTTGCTACTGTGCAGGCTGAACGGGGGTGCGATGCTGAGGCCCCCCCCTCCTCTGCTCTCCTGTCCCTCGTGTGCACAGCACCGAGGCCCAGAAGGAGCACTGACGGAGAGGCCAATCTTATTTCACAGCAGTGAAAATGAGAACTGAGCTTTTAAATATCTGGTGACTTAAAAGCACCGATGGAGAGGAGCAGAGCTGAAGGGTGCTGGCTGYAGGAGCGGTGCTTGCAGAGCTGAGCAAAACGCAGCCGAACACCCCCAGCACCGCGGGATGGGGGCAACTGCCTCAGCACAGCTGTCTCTGAAATGAGAGATTTTTTTTTTTCTCTTACAAACACAGTGTAGTGGGAATACAGAAGTGACAAAAACCTGGAAGTCCTCAGCTGCTGGCTAGCTCACGGGTGTGTGGGTCTCTCCTTGGCTAATGGAGGATACCACTGGGCTTCCCTAGGGAATTACAAAGCTTCGTTTGGTTTGCTGATCAGYTTGTGCTTTTAAAAGGCTCCTTGGCTCAGCTGGGGCAGAAGTCACCACTGGTTAGAAAGTGCCCACTAGTACCCATATATTGGTCTCCCTTCATCCTTACCCTAGGTGATCTAACAGCCTCTCACTGCTGAGCAGAGCACGTATCTGGCTGATSAGCTAAAACAAGCCCTGCCTGGTTCTGTCGGTGCTGGTGACTGGCATTTTACTGCCCTTGATGATTTTTTTCTTCTTTGTTAAAGGAACGGGGCGTATTCAGTGCTGATGTGAGAAGGCACAACTTAACTGGAGCCAATGGTACTGTTTTCCTGTTACACCAATGGTTTATTTGGGGAAGAATTCCCAAGTGTCTGTTGGGGAATTGGAGCCAGGCTGCCGGGAGCAGATGGTGTCTTATCAAAGGGCGATAATTGTTCATGAATTAGACTCCTCTGCATCACCTTCCTCGCGCAGACCCAGAGTAATGGCTGGAGCAAGCTCCGTCTTCTCTGCTTGCCATTGCAGGAGCTCTCCTGTAGCAGGGGAAATATATTTTTATAGTTTGCTTACCTTGACACTTCAAACATTTTCCCAGCAAGCTGAAGGTGTAATTAAATGACATGCCAGATGCCAGTGTGCGTTATATTATACCACCTCTCAGCTGGGCTAGCGAAAGGGAATGAATGGAGCCTTAAGACAGCTCTCCTATAGATAGTTATTATCTCTTTTCAATAAAGAATGGGTAAGGTTGAGCAGAATGTCAGTAAACCTGTAATTTTCTAGCCTTTCGGTTACCTCTGTTCTTCTGATCCATCAGTGATGTGAAGTTTTGTTGTACTTTGTTCCGTCAATTATGGCATCTCTCCAAGAAGGCAGCAGGCTCTTGTGTCACATATGCATATTTAAGATAAGGTATGTTCTGATTTTCCTGTTTTGCCTGAAACCAGGTGTTCCGGGCCTTTTGAGGTGGGTATGCGGCATGGCCTCTTTAGGGCGACGAAGCTTTCGGGGCAAAGCTTTTTAGCTGTAGACTGTAAAAGCAAAAGCGTGCTGGGAAAATGACAGCAAGATTTCATAACTTCAAACTTTAAGACATTAAACTATTTTTGTAACTTTAATAATAGGATTTCTAGAAYGTATTTGCTTACTTCATTGTATCTGCTACCTCAGAAGATGGATCTGGTGTATCTCTTGGCTGTTGCACTCAGGTTTTAGAGCGTTGGGTTTTCAGCTTTGCAGGACACCAGCCCAGTTCTTGGGAAGACAAGATGTTGGCTGTCACAAGACAAACTTGCCAGTGAGATTTATTTACTTACTTGGAAGTGGAAATGTTATTTTAATAATCCAGCCAGCACGGGAGTGGAGGTGTTGGACATGCTCGTCGCTGGCCTGAAGACGGGTTTGCTGCAGCACCTTGTGGTCCTCTCTCTGCCGGCGAGGTGTGCTCTGCGGAGGGCAGGAGACCGAGCCGGGGAAGGAAGGGACTGCAGGAGCAAGGGCTGCTTTCTGCTGTCCCTTGGAAAACCTAAACCTTGATAATTCTTCATCTAGGTATTTATCAAAAGCAKGGGAGTCATGCTGTTTTAATACCAGCGTTTCTAACAGGGTGGTGRCTTCTTGCCACGTGGAGAGTCAATGACACTGGCCGGCCCCAGCTCGAGCTGAACTAGGGCGCTAAATCCACCAGCAGACAGCAAGGGTCTCCTCTGCTTTCTGGGGGTGAGACGTTTTATCTGACAGAAGAAAGCCACAGCCTGAAACTTCCGCATGCTGTCAGTTCAGCGCGCGCAGGGCACTTCTTTCAGAAGTGAGGCGTGCTCATAATTAAAGATTAATTTACTAGCACTAAAACCAAAGCTTTCCTCAAAGCCTACTGTCAACAGACATGCTCCCTTTCAGTGACATTTGCATTTCTRATTGGGACTGCTTATTACCAAAAAGTCTCTGCAGCTGAGATTTAATCTTATCTATTTGCTGGTTGTCCTCTTAAACCGGTGCTCTGCAACTGATACTACCTAGTCTCGCTTGAGTGTGTGTGTGCCTGCGAGTGGGCACAGTTTCACCCCACCAGATGGGCGTGAGCGTATGCATGCACGGGAAACCGCGATGTGCATCGAGAAGGCGGCTTGTCAGTGAGAAATGTTGAAAAGGTCAGTCCATATAGAGAAGCCAGATGTGTAGAGGAGCAAGATCAGAAATGGAGAAGGCCTACTCTCTGCTTTTCTGCTGTGGTTAATGTTTTCTCCGTTCTCTCAAACTGTGATATTTCTACCTCGGAAGATAAGTTCAGACTTTTACAAATCTTAACAGAGATGTGAATCACTTTCCTTTTCTRATTTACTGATTGATTTTTTTTTCTTTTGTCCTTGAAGAACTGATATTAAGAAATCGGTTTAACAAGTTATAGCAYACCTTTTAGTCCCGTAGTCATAAGAAATTGTAAATAAGTGGGATTCTATGGCATGGCACTCCCTGTTCCTATAGGTCCTGCTTTAGTGCAAGGATCGAAACCCCAGCAGGCAAAGTCCTGTACACACTGTGAGAGAGACGGTGCCTGCCCAGCAGAGCTTGCTGCTGGAATAGGCAGGAGAGAAAGGAAATATTATTATTCCTCTTTAACAGATGGGAAACCGAGGCGCAGAGAGTTGAAGAGGCTTGCCAAAAGTCAGACAGAAATCTGCAAACAGCCAGGAACCGAATCCAGGTCTGCTGAGACTCAGGCCAGTGCCTTAATGACTCTCTCTTCATAGATTTTATTTCTGCAGTTAACCGAGTTATTCACTAGGACAAACTATGAAATTTCTGCCTCTAGCTATAGTACCAATGTTCCTATATCCTCTTCTACCCCACACATAATTCCTTTCTGTTTTTCCCCCCGTATCCGTCAAGCAGCTTCTCTCATCCTCCTACCGCTTAGGAAGGTGCTCTGCAAAGCTCTGCCATCATTTCTGTACTCCAGCCCTGACCTTCCTCATAAATAAATTCCCTTCTTCTTTTCCAACCTCAATCYGATTTGCCCACAGCCTTGTGATAATTAATGTCTGGTGCTGAAAGCACCCTAGTTGTCTATACAGCCTTCACATGGCTGCTGTSAATAACTCCCAAATTGAGATGCTCGGTCCCCTGGGAAGGACGAATTTGTGGGTAGCACATGTGGTCCCACCCTGCACGCATCTCAGCCCAAAGCCTGGCCACAAACCCCTGCACGCAGCTCCGTGCTGGAGAAGTTCAGGGCATAAGCAAAGAGCTTATGCAAATCCTCTCCTATCCATCACGAAAGGGAGTCCTTCATACTTCAGAAACGATGGGAGAAACAATCTATCGATATTCTGTAATGAGCATAAATGCCCTTTATAAATTGTTTCCCTTTTATTGACTCTAAAGCAAATGTAGCCGTGAATGCTGTACATTAATACATTTTATACCTTCTAATGGTTTGATGGCCTCATATATCCAGTAACGCTGAGAATAATCATTAGATTGTAAGGAGTGCAAAATATGTTTTATCACTTGAAAATGGAATTCCTTCTTGAAAGGTAAAACCAGTGGTAGATCATTGATTTGAAAGGTCAGGGTTAAAAAGCTTATTAACGACTGGGTTAAGCTCTACTAAAATTCTTTGTTTTACTCAGCTGTATGAAGCATTTAGCTAAGTGAGACTCTTCATTAGGACGTTAGTGCTTTTATACTAGCTGTGTAAGGTAAAAATCAGTAATTTCCAGCTTATGYTCAGGAAAATGCATTGCAAGTAGCACATACCCCTCCAAATAACACCGAGCGGCACGTGGCCACGGGTACGAGGGAAAACGCCCTACTGCAGAGTCCGGGGGTGGGGGGCAGCCGGTGTGCGCCATCCCCGCCTCTCCCCCTCCTGTGCTGGGGACCCCTGAGCAAGCGTTGGCCAGGCAGATATATCATGCAGCGCAGTAGACTGCTGGGTAGAAATACTAGCTTGGGTCCCAGAAGCCATATAGTTATGTCAGGATGCCACAGCGCTGAGTTAATTAGCCCCGACTCCCTACGGGGCTTTAGATTAGCTAAAGCAGCGGGTTCATGGGGCTGCGATGCTTCCTGCCTCCGAGGCAAGGAGGTTCTGCCGGGGGAAATAACGTGCGTGTCCCTCTCGCCAGATCCCTCACAGACACACGAGTCACAGCACGTGGAGGAAGGCTCTGTATTTTGGGTACGCCAATGGTACCAACACAGGCTCTTCGTTATAGCTTCATATCCATCCCAGCCGTCACGGGAGCAGAGGAACAGCCCAGAAGCGAGGCAGAGTGGGACCACGGCATGGCATGCTGCTCACTGAGAGGGACGGGACTTGTTCGAGGTCACGTGTGAAATTTGGGGCAGGGGGACAACTTGTACCTGCTGGAAAAGCAACCGCTGGCTGTCCTTTCAAGCCACTGCTGTGCTGGTGGACTTAGAAAAAGGCATGAGTTTGTGAATTGCTTCGTTAAAGGGAAAACTATCACAAGGCATCACGGTATCGCAAGGCAAACATGAACATAAGTGTCCAAGCCATATGAAAATAAGAAAGGTGGTTACCCAGCAGCACACTGCACTGACCCTGCCCATTTGCCAAAAAAAAAGTGGAAATCATTTGAAATTGTTGTTTGTGAGGGGGTTTCTTCCTTTTCCAGCCATTGTCTCTTTAGTGGCCTGAAGAGATCGAGCGTGGACGTGATGTAGGAGCACAGAAAGGAGGGATCAGCCACCTAAATTTAGCACTGCCGTAAACAAGAGCAGGTATTTTAATCCTGTGCCATAACGCAGCTGCTGGTAAAGACAAAAAGTCGGWGTCGGGAGTGATGTAAAATAATTTCCCACAGCTTAGTTTTACTTTATTATTTTATTAATGTAAGGAATGATTGTTTCGTTAATGTAATGCATTGCAGGAGATGACACTAGGGCGAAGTGCCTCTCCATCACCCTGATAAACCACAGCATGGCAGGAAAGGCAGCGCCGGCACCGCGCTCCCAGCTACCTCCTGACGCTGCAAACTCTAACACATCGCTGGGGGAAYAACTAGATGCTGTCACATAGGCACTGCCACGTGCTGACCATCGACTTGGGGCACTTTCCTCCGTGTGACATGGAAATCTTCTCCTCTTCCTCAGTCCCTCTTTGTTTGGTTGCATGCTGGCTTTTTTAAACTTTATTTATTTTTAGCACTTTGAAAAATTCATGCTGTTTTCAAAAAGATCCTTAATGTTTGTCCTCAGCATCTGCTACCTGTTTCTAACAAAAAAGAGAGACCTAAAACTCTGTCATGCTGTATTAAGAAGGCTTTTTAATGTTTTTTAATGGAACAAAATAACAATACMGAATATAATACCCATAGCATGTGCTTGGTGCAGTATAATTGCTCTGGGATACTGAATCCTTTTCATATAAAGCAGCCGTACCAACCCAACCATCGGAACAACTTTAATATTTTACAGTGAAATTAAATCGCAGATTAAACCAGATGGTTCGAACATTTCATTACAAGCCATGGCGCTTATTTGCTGACCATTGGCTGGTATATGTAAACATATAAAATGCAAAAGAGCCCTTGGATACAAACCATACTCTCGCTTAGCTTTTCATTCATGGTTACAGCATGGTTATGAATGTTATGGATCCAGACAGGGTCTTTAAAGGTGCTGAATTCAATTTATTTTTACCGATGAAAGGAAGAGGTCATGGAAAGTGCAGAATGGGTGGGAAGAATATAGGGGGTTTGTTAACTGTCCTGCCGATGCATTTCGGTTCACAGCTGGGCGGGTCGGGAGCCTTCTGCATCCTTACGGTGCAGAAACCCAGCGCCAGCCCTCTGCCATCCCGGGATGCTGCTGGCTCCCACCCGCGCGGCTGCACCCCCAGTTTCGCCTGTCGTCCTCGGTTTGTGGCTGCGGGAGAAGGTGCTGTGGATCCCTGTGCCCCAGGCTGACCCACCCCTGTGTTCTCATTGCCGACTTTGGATGCCTCTGGTTCGACCGCCTATTGGAAAATCCTTYCAAAGAGCTTAAGTTGTAGATTGCTGGTGCTCCCTTATGCCTTTGTTTGCTTCTCTGGCCAAAGGGACCAGTACCTATTGCACATGGAGGCAGAGAGGTTTAATTAAATGTTTGCAGAGTATTTTGAGGTCCCTGGATGAAAAACGCTGCTTAACTGCGAAGCGTGACTATCTGGAGTAAGGGAGAAGACTGTTGTTGAGTAGTACGTCTAAGGAGGGGGTGGGGTGTGTGTGCCAGTATGTGTTTTGGTAAACTGAACGGGCAGAGAACAGCCAAATGTTGACACTGCTCTCAGCCCTGGGGAAGCGCAGTCCTGTCTGTACGGCCAGGACGGGGTGGGGAGCTTGCACGGTGCGACAGGGAGGGCAGCGTTATCAGCCCATCAAACAAGCTGTCCTCACTGAATGAGTTAACTCTCTGTTAAGAGGTATTAAATGAACCCYTCACAACTGCAGCAAGTATTTCCCCGTGTTTCCAATGCACCAGCCGCACTCAGCAATGTTGCCCCAGGTATTTCATTTTTCAGATATTGTCAAACAAACAGAATTCTACTCTAAAAAGAATTACGAACAAATCTATAAACGTATTTAGCTTTGGCAGAACTGAAATGAATAGATGTTTCTTAAAAGTGTAAATGCCGTGCCTTCAGACATTTTCCATGCTGGTTAGCGCTGGGTTAGCRAAAGCGTAGGGACTTCAGGGAGTCAAAACTTCATCCTGCACGTCTCTGTAGGCAGCACGGTGAGCCAAGGATATTCTGCTTTACCTCTGCTTCATGGTGCAGTAACATCATGAAGCAATRTTAGCACCTAGGGAGAGCGCAGTATGTGCGTTACAACCTTGCGTATGGATTAGGAAAGAAAACATTTCCCCTTCGCTGTTGGTGTGTCCAGCAATCCCAGTCAGCGTCTCTGTCCTAAAGAGTCAAGGCTGAATGAGCCTGGGCTCATGGGGCCCAAAGGACTGGGAAGTAAGTTTGTGTTTTCATGGCTTTAAGGAAAAAAGTTAAAGCTATGGTGCTAAGATTCTTGTTAAACTTGGAGAGCTGCAAAGAACTGGGGAGAAAGGTTCCAGTGATAGAGATGCTCAGCAAAGCCAACAAATAGAAATCATGGTTAAAATCTGCCCTCTCTCTCCCAGTTCAGTGCAGAGCTTCTGGTGGCTTTTATGTAGTTAAGATTTGACCAGAACTTCCAGCTACCAGGGCAATATCTTCATTTTTTGACTGGTACACTGGGCTTGCTGGAAGCCCTGGTTACAGTACTGTGAGCTGCTTCAGTCGCCGATCTAGTCCGTATTACCCCAGGCCTTAGAAATAATGGACATCAACCATTATTAGGGCCTTATTTCCTGCACGGGGGCTCAAACCTTGAAACGACGACGTGCAAAGACACATTCACAGGTGTCCACATCTGCTTCACAATTTAAACCTTAAACCCTAGTCCTACAAGGGCTTTAAGAAAACGAGCACCCAAAGAGGAAAGTACAGGGGAAGGCATTAGACGTAGAGGATCACCTTTCTGTGACACTGTTCTTTTAGAATCATAGCTGCATCTTCAGACACATAATCCTTGATCATTGTGTGTTAGAGCTATCATGCAGAAGAGTTTGCTCATATAATAGCATATTGTTGACAACAAACTAGAGGAGCCATTTAAAAAAAAAATAATCTTACAATGCATGCTTAAAAGTGTTAAAAAAAAGGAATTGTATTTTAAAAATCAGTATTTATCAATAGTCCTGGCTATATCTGGGGATTCACAGCATGGATGCTGTGAAAGAATGGAGGCAGCATGGTAATGAAAAAAGCGTATCCATCATCAACAATACAATACTTACTGTGACATAAGGTCAGGTTTGTACAGTTACACCAGATGTTAGATTTCAGCTGCTCTTTGAAATGAAGAAACACAATGGTTACTATTCCTGTAGTGTTGTGGATTTCATTAAACAACAGGTTTATCTTTCAGCTTTAAAATGTAGAGCAAGATTAGGATATTCTAACATTTAGGTTTCAGAAAGATCCAGTAAGCGTAATGTAAAGTAGGGCTGGCGCTATAAAAAAAAAATTACTATTTTGAATGCAACAGCCAGCTCCTTCCGGTGGCAAAATTCAGAGACAGTAACGCAAAGGGCAAAAGAGGCAGCTACGGTAAATAGCTCTAACGGCGCAGCTGGTTCTAAGGCAGCCCTGGAGAGGGTGTGCGCGGCCCCCGGGGACGCACTGCCCCGCCACGCCGGGGGAGCAGACGTGTCTTTGAACAGGGCTTGCTTCTCTCCGGGCTTCAGCTTTTTTCCTCTTTTCTTCCTTCGCAAGCGATAACAGAGGAGCGGGGCCATCATTAGAGGAGCCTAGCCTAAAAGGTGGTGGGAATTGCTTAGGATTTCCTTTGGTCGTCCCCTCTGAACTAGACTGCTACGGCCCTGGCTGCCCCCCTCACCTCTGAGCTCAGCCCATTTCTCCAAATATGAGACATACTGTTGCAACACCGGCCTCTCTTYTGCCTTATTTGCTTTATTTAAGGTCCCTTAGCAGTCACTGTGATTTTATATATAATTATATATATAATTTATTAGGTACATATATATACATTTTTATATATAGTATACATTCTATGTTATATATAAATGTTATATATTATATATAGACATACACACATACACACATACCCATAACCTTAAGAAATGACTGCCACTCTAAAATTATATTCTCATTTATTATTATTAATCAGTAATACTTAAATTCTCAGGCTGAATAGAAGAGATAAAAGACAGGCTTTTATGTAGTTATGAAGGAGCCTTTCGATTATCTCGTCCTCTGTTTTCTTCACCCCAGAACTTTGCGTTGTTTGTAAACAATCCCTGTTTTGGGCAAAGCAGGTAAGGCAGAGGAGCAAGGTCCATGTCCTGAATTATTTCATTAAAAATTAAAGCTTTATAAAAGTGTACACATTTCATTAACTTCGCATTGCAGCCTTTGCAAATATTCTAAGGGATGCTAATCTCCTGGCTTTAATTAGATTGAAGGTCTCTTGCGAAGGCTATCATTTTAATATAAAATGAGCGATCTTTTAAGCTTTGTGAATTAGAAAACAAGAACTCCCATTTTAGATCAACAGTTATACACTGAAACAAAAGAGCTTTGGATTTTTGCAGAAAGTTAAGATTTTTGCACTACTCAYGTGCAATTGCAAAAGCCAGCCGGTACATACATTCTTCACGTCCATCTAGGGCTGCGTTGCACATATACGCGTGGTGTGCACACGTACGCACACGTACACACACGTACACACACAGACACCCCCCCCGACAGCTAACACCTCCTTTACACCGCGCACAGCACGCTACAGCCCTCGTCCTAATTCCACCCAATACTTCCACTAGATCAGGGTCTTACTGGCGCATTGGCCCTCTCTTTCTCGCTCTAACGTCTTTCTGTGTGACATTAAGTTGACTTTCAGCAAAAATCACCCAGAGTGACCCAAGAGAGACGGTTAGGGAGGGGAGCGGAGCAGGGCAGAGCCCGGGGTTGCTGCCTGCGGGCACCCCCCAGCCGGGTGCCACAGGGGTGGCCTGGCCGTGGGCRCGGGACGGGGTCTCAGCCCGGCACCGACCCTGTCTTCCTTGCCAGGGACCGCACCGAGCTCTTTTAAATCCGCAGTTGTCGTCTGCCCCTGTTGTCCTGCTATTATACCCTGCTAGGAGACGAATTTTTATATTTCTGACCAAGATCCAATCTTCTTTCCCTTATCAAACATAATAGAAAATGCTGTAGTTACAGAAAAACAAACTCGCCTCCTGGATAAATGTCAATCTATTTTTAAGTGTAAGATCAGCTTGGGAGCTGCCCGTGACGGTGTATCACTTCATGCCAACGTGGTGCCCCTTCATTCCTTATTTCACTCACCTCCAGCCCTCTGCGTTCGGTACCACGTTGCCTTGAACGTCGCCCCTTTTCCCTCTTCCAGCTGCAAAGGGCCTGATCCTGCCYGCTCCCACATTAGCTCTGGCACAAAGTGAGGGGGTGCGATGTGAATCGGGCGCACAGCTGCAGCAGTATCTCCAATTTAAGTACCTGGATACTCCTGGTTTTATGTGCTGAGTGTTTCTCTTTCAGACTTAAGCCCTGTTCAGTTAACTTTCAGCTACATTCATGTAAGTCTAGAAATTGCTTGTATAGCCGTGCAATTCAGCTTTGTGCATTTTGCTGTTGGACTTTTGGACCCAACTATCTTACTCTGTCTTTTGAGGATCGCATTTTGGAGATGGACATRTTATTCTTTGTATCTGCTTTATGGAATCTGAGTTCAGAGAGAGACTTGCAAAAGTCCCTTTAATTTGTACTTGTGGGGAACAGACCTCCAAAACCATTGGTAGAGTTAGATCCAATTTGAACAGCAGTTAATTAAATAATGATTTTTTTTTCTTTCTGTTGGTCATTCATTCCAATTTGGTGTACAGACTCTTCAAAACTAAGAGGGCTAAGCTCCAAGTATAAATTTAATTAATCAATAATTGTTATTTTTAAACAATCCTGATTTATTCAAAATTGACCTCCAGAAAAAGAAATGACTCCATTAACATCTATGCTTAGCACTCCGCTGCGGCAGCCCTTTCTGCTGACAGTCTTGCTGGGCAAGTTTTCTTTAAGAGAACAAAATCCTCAACTTCATTTCTCCAGTTCCCTAATTTTGATTCAGAGCCACATCTTTGTTTAAAGGTTTATGTAGATAAACCTCAATTTTGTCAATCTCAATTTTGTATAAGAAGTAGGATCAACTTCTAATTTCCAATGTTAAATCCTACGCTCTGCTTTCCACCGCAATATTCTCAAGATAACTATTCCAGGTTAGATCCCACGCTGGGTTCAACACTTAGAATAAACTAAAGTAACAGTAACTTCATTTACTCATTAAGAACACGGGCTTGCTCTGAAACTATCTGATACGGAGTGAGCTCTCAAAGTTCAGGTTAAGGTAGACAACAAAGGCATGGACAACGACAATGACATTTGGGACTGTCCGAAATACAAATCCGCTGCTTTCCTATYGCTTAAGGACACACAATAATACAAGTAACCTTTTGTGATAGCCTGTATATGAATCAGATACGAAAGACCTTCCCACAGAGTGCCCAGCTGCTGTCGTAATGGCATGTTGTTTTAAGCACCTAGCGAGAGGGGAAATCTCATTGTCCATCGTATTCTCTTCAGTACAATACCTATCTTAAGTATTCCTGATACCACTGTTACATATCCTACCAAACCAGCAGCGGAATATTAGCACAGCAGTACCAGCCGTGGGGCTGCTGTGCTGCCGGGGTGCTGCCACCCGCTCTCCTGCGAGCACCGATCCACGTGTGGAACTGGGTGCTGAGAGCCCTGAGCTATAGGAGAGCTCTGGCTATAGGAAACCCCGTTCCAATCCCATCTCTGCTGCAGACAGTCAGTGAAACACAAGCATTGCATGCCCCTTCCTAGCAGAGTACTGCTAGGAGACAAATATTAAAGCATGCCAGAAATTCAAATATTATTAAGGTGGTGAGAAATGATCATCCTGGAGTAAMACTGAAGTTCACGTGGAGCAATAACCTCTGGGGTCTGGTGCCTAGGAGAAGACAAGGTGCAGAGGTAAYGCTGCTTAGGCTACGCACCCGCTCCCAGCCAGCTAGGGTTAGCTCTCCTCCTCCTCCACCTCACTCTTCTCGGGTAAGATTGACCTAACAAATGCTTTTCCTGTACGTGCTATGACAGGTGCTGTATTTGAACAAATTTTAATAGACAGCATATTAACTCTGACGGCTTCAGATCGCCGAGGTGTGTGTGTGAGTTTGCATCTCCTGTATAAACATTCCTGACTCTCATCTGCTTTGATCAGTATCACTCACTTCTGTGATCCTTGCTCTTTCTCAGCGTCATGACGAATTTTTGGTTCCATGTCAACATCAATGTCTCATAGGCTATAACGGTGGATGAGATGGGCCGGTTTATCTCAGTATCATATCCTGGCAGTTCAAAATTGATCTGAGGATACCGTGAAAGTTTTCAAAACGTGCGTATCGAATCCCCTGTTGAACTCCAAATTTCTGAGCATCTCGTTGCCATGGATTTTTATGATCTGGAAGGCGCGGGTACATTTCTGCTACCACTGAGCAGAACGGAAGGGGACAGAGCTACAGCACACTCGGACTCTTTCCTCCTCACACTTTCACTTCATCTCTCTTGTTTAATTATTGGACTAGAAGGGAGGAAGGCTTGTGACATTACTCAGACCAAGGTAATACAGCAGAAAAAATTTATTATTCTAAACAAGGGAAATTCCCAAGGAACAGGGCTGACATTACACTTTTTACAGGATCTCAGAATTTGACCCATATTCAGTGGGACTATTGGATCTATAATGTTTATGCTAGCTTTCTTCCTGTTTTCTTCTTTATCCATATTAGAATACATATCTGGGACCAGATCCATAGCTTAGGTCCACCAGCTTCAATAATGCCATGCTTGTTTCTACCAGATGAAGTTCTGCCTTTAAATTTTGAAGGATATAAGAAAATGCACTAAAAGGGCCCTAGACTACACAGTCCACTGATTCTCCTCTCTCTTCAAATTCCCTTTGCCCCAGGCTATTACCTCAATATACTTTTTTTTCCTGGTGACTGGTATACATCTTAGATACTTAGAACAAAGAGTATTGGTTTGATCTCTGTTTAAAGCAGCATGTTCTGGAAGTTGTGCTTGCTCTTGCATGACAGTTAGCATTCTCTTTTTTGGGTTTTTTAAAATAAAGACTATTCTAATCTGTTACACCACCACCGAGAGGCTTTTCTTTCTTCTTTAGAGGCAAATGCAACATGCAACTATGCTAGTGCTTAGAGAAGTGTGTGTCTATACACATGCAACCTAATCACTAGGCTCATTTTCAAACCATATGCTCCAACTCATGAATAAAGTCTATTAACACTGAACTATTGATCAACTGTAAGGATCAGGGATTCCAGCATCATCACTTTCTCTGGAGGTTGGTACCTCCACCAACCCTTATAAGTTAACATTTGAATTGGAATTAGCCCTTGTAATTACATTTATATTAATAGAATTAGAAGGCAGATGTTCTTCTGAGTTTTATCTCCAAGTGATAAACCGAATTGTCACTTCAAATCTATTGCACTTGCACAGAGATTTACTATACGTGAATCTCGAAGTAATTTTGAGATTGAAACTTGGGCAATTCTAGGGACTGACCAAGATCAAGAGACAGATTTGTCTGCTCTCAGGTGGCTGTACTCCACAAAGCTTTTCCTTTCCCAAACTCTTATCAGTTGCTCTTATCAGCCCTTTCTGTAACCCAGTCCTTGCATCAACAACTTAGTGTGTACTGAAATGTTTATATCCCTTGAGCTTGAGCCTCCTTTAGTTTCTCTTCATTCCCCTTTCTTAGACCCTGTCCATTTGTTCTCATATTTGACACCAGTTTTCTGACATCTCTCCTAGCTATTCCCCTTAGAATCGTATATAAAATAATGATGTCCACCCTGAGCTTTCCTCTCTTCAAAAAGCACTGACCTAGTTTCTCTGCTTTTACGGTAGAAGTTCTCCAGTCCCATGTCAACGAGGTTGCCCTGACATATCTTAGCTTTGATAGTTATCTCTCTCTTTTAGTAATGGCATCCTGAATGGGGATTATTTCCTCTATGCATCTTCATCTGTTCCCTGTAGAATATTTCCTTTTGAGTTACTTCTGATTGATCTGGTTTTGGCGGTCGAACTAGGCAAAGATAGCTCTGATCTCTCTATCCAGGGCCTGACCACAGGTGATGATGCCTGTGGACTTTGGCCAGAGTTGGAGCCTTTGATAATGTATTCCCCGAACCTGTATAAAACACAATGAAAAAAGCCCTATTTTAAATTGCTCTTCATTATTATTAATGGAGCACATCCTCAGCCAGAGTAGTGGGTCACTGAAGTCCTTGGATGTGTGCAGAGATGACAATATTGCCTACTAGCTAGTGAATCGTTATTTTTGTACGGCACTGCTCACTTGTTTTTCTTCACTTTGCAGCACATTCTTTCTTTTCGTTATGTCCAAACTTCCTCCTTTTCGTAAGGACCTGATCCTCCATCAGCAAAGTGAGGGGGAGATTTCACCTAGGCTCATACAGGAACATCATGAAGGCCTGGCTTTTTCTTTGGGTAAGTTTTTAGTATACTTTGGTTTCTCTATTTTTTAAATTCGCTGCCCATTCCCTCTCATTTCTCTACCCCATTTATTTACTTATGCCTTTTTTCATATTCTTTATCCTTTCTCATCGCCCTCTGACTGACAAAGCCCTCTCAGGTTGTAGAAACTTCCCATCGTCGCTTTCTGTGATGCTGATGCAGGAGCTGGAGCGGCTCTGCTGTACCTGCAGCCGACAGCCTTTGCTTCCAGAGCATCTACCTGCTTTGGGTGGATGTCAGGCACGGGCCCATCGTACGCTGCTGAAACGGAGCCAACTCCGGCGATTTGGGTCTCTTCAGGGTATGAGTGCTGATTTGAGCTGGAATGGGCTATATGTGAAACTGCTCTGTTTTATGTATTTGAGCCATCCAGACCGGGTAAGCAATTTTTCTTTCTGATATTTATTGAAGGATGTAGGTGTCCTCCATCACCTGCCTTCGCTCAGCCTCAGAAGCTCCTTGCACCAGCTGGTTGCTGTGTAAGGATCATTTCTGCTGTGCTGTTCAGGAGAAATCAAGCTGACTTCTATACAGCTTGTCTAATTTTGTGCGGCAAAAAGCGGATTTGCTAATTCACTTTGTACTGGGAGGTCCTTGCAGCAGGGGCCATCCTGCCTGGCTGGGCAGCGGGCGTTGTTTTATAGGGTGATGTCTTCCATCACTTGTGATGTGATTTTTGTTTTCCAAGTGGGTGCAATCTGGATTTACACTCATGGTATGCTTTTTTTTCCCTAAAAATAGTAGAAGATATTTTTCTACCAAAAATGCTCAGCTGGTTGGGTAGCTCTTCTGTGGAATGGAGGCAGACCAAAATGGCAAAGACAAAAATAATTGATTCTGTCCCACTGAAACCTCTGGACTTGTTCCCCAAGCCAGTCTTTCATGTAGATATATTATCTCACTGAGAATTTCTTGTCAAACTACGTTAAGTAAATAAAAGAGAGGTGAAATATCAGCAACAAAGCTAACAAATGGAGCTGAATGCTCCACTTGAAAGAACAGATCTAGCTGTTTACTATGCTAATCTGAAATGAAATGAAAATGTATGTTTTTCATCTTTTCAGACAACGATCTTCAAATACAGGTAGCTAAGGTCTTTAACAACACAGATTTTTTTTTTTTTTTTAAAGAAGAACCCTATTGTGGAGATATTTTGTGTGTGCGTGTGGCTGGATCAGTGCAGAAATTGAAATATCTATTACTGTTGATAGTCTTACCAGTCTGAGCCTTATATCGCTTTTAATTTGCCTGGCTCATATGTGCCCGCCTAACTTGCTGGTGCTAAAGAAGGGTACGCAAACACTTTTGCGTGTTGGGAGTTTTACTCTCCCTTTGCCATACATCAAGCCCTGAATCCCTTCTTGTGGCTGCTCCCAGTCTGTCCCAGTGCTGTGCTGGGGGGCTGTTCAGTAGCCACTATGAGCACCTAAAAAAATCTTGGCAGCAACCAAACCACACATTAGTTATAGTTATCGGTAGCATCTAATATTTGTTGAGTTCAAGTTAGCATTTTTCTCATACTCGGGGGGCCAGAGACTAACTAGGTATTATTCTTTGCTTCACAGAGATTAAGCTCGATTTGCAGTCCGGTTCCAGCAGCTTTCCGGAGGGAACATCCTCCCCAGACGGGCTGCACGCTGCTAATTACAAGGGAAATCCTGGCAGTGTCGAAGCCGGTGCCAAAACCTCACTGATTGCAGCGATGCCGGGATCTCACCAGATGTCTGGATTGTTTATCCGTCTGGGGCTTTCTTGCCCGGGTTGTTCGCTGGCCGGCCTTGACCTTCCTCGGGAGTCACGGCTCCTCTTCCACCCCCACAGAAGAAGGGCTGTTTCTGACGCAGCTCCGTCCCCCGTCCCTACCTCTGGCTGCTTCTCTCTGAAGTATCTTTGGCGTTTTCAGTTTGTTACAGCCGGAGAGGAAAAGAAGCATCTTATCCGGCTGTGGCTGTCCGTGCCTTTCCGCTGCCTGTCACCCAGACCTGGCACTGGGCTTTCCAGCGATCATCTGTGCACCGAAATCCTGGYTTCGTCTCTCAAGGGAGCACTGGTCCATGTAGCGCCCGGACATACCTACATGGAAAGATGGTGCGAGCCCCAAGGAACTTACTAGTTAAG
This sequence comes from Oceanodroma leucorhoa, assembly GCA_030449065.1. Classification (NCBI taxonomy): domain Eukaryota; kingdom Metazoa; phylum Chordata; class Aves; order Procellariiformes; genus Oceanodroma; species Oceanodroma leucorhoa. Next base: position 5,568,596 of record JASVER010000022.1, read on the forward strand.
GAGAGACAGGAATATGAAAGTAATTTAATTTTTCATGCAAAACTCTGCTAGGGACTACTAAACTTTCCAAAATGTATTCCAAAGAAATGCAGAGAGAGATTCCCGACCGGCATTAATCAGTGCTGATTAAGTCATGGAGCTACCCAATTTCTGCCTGGTGAGTACTTTTCCTGTCATTGATTTATTGCCTTCCTTAGAAAAATAAGACCTGGGAAATAAAGAGTTCAAGTAAATTTGCTCAGTTACCCAGCCAACTGTTGACTATGGTACCAGGGATAATAAATGTTCTGGGGAAATTCCTCGCGCACGTTCACGTATTGAGGTCAAGAGCAGCGTCCCGTGTGCGCTCCAGATCCTCCAGAAGCTGTGGGACGCAGCTCAGCCGCAGCAATACATGCAGGGCCCGTAAAGGGCAAAAAGAAGCTGAACAGGGTCCCTGAGCGCCCGCCGCACACGGGGACAGCGTGACCGCAGCTCGGGGTGCCTGCAGAGAGCCCGCAGCACCCCTGCCCTCGCTGGGGAAGAGGAAAATGTGCTTTTCCTTCTCAGCCTGCCATGAGAACGGCTGTGCTCGTRGCTGAGATCCCATACTTGCCACCAGTTGATAACTGGCCACAGGGTGCTGTTTCTTTCCTGCCGTTCGTAAGGGAACTCCTCAGTGCGTATGCCTTCAGGTTTGCAGGGTTGTGCTGTGTGGGGGTTACTGTTTTCCCGCAGACACATGGCATTAYGTTTAAGTCACTGGATACATTAACACCACCATCTGGTTTTGGTTTTCAAATGACAGCACATTATTTGCTAAATGCTTTCTGTCCCATCTTCTTTAAGATATTTTTAAGGATAGAGTCTGCAGAGCTGTACAGAGGACAACTCTTACCAGGTTTATTTGTTTGTATTACCGGTTTACCAATGTTGCTTTCCAGCTCTCTTTAGACTATTTGTTGCATATTTTCATTAACCAGATATGACGAACAACTTTCATAAATTTAYGAACTATGCAGTATGAAGAATACAGCTGCGGAAGGCCTTCTGCTAGGGCCAACACGTGAGACTGTCCAAACAGAAAATGAACTTTTTGATTTTTGGGAATCCATTTTGTGCCATTACCAATGGATCTGGTGTCTGGAAGGAGCTTGTCACTTGGAGGAGATGTCAAATCCTTTGAAGTGTGCATCACCTACAGATTTCAGAGCACTTTTTAACACTTCAGAAACTATAGCTAAGTTATAGCTAACAAATTCATCCATTTTCTATAATAATTTGCTAAATATAAGAAGGACCTTTGCTTTAATGTCATGGAACAAAGTGAGAGAACTCTTCAAGATACAGTTAAACTGCAGTGAAAGGACTTCTTCACTTACGGTCTTTAACTCTTTCTCCCTTTTGCCTGTTGAAGGCAAACAGACCATTTGTTCCTTGTCCTATGACTCTCCCAGCTCAGAATGACAGTCACTTGGTGTGCCGTGAACGTRCTTTCACATGACCAGGAGAGGAGCATTTATTGCTCTATTACCCAAACTATGCACGTGTTGACCATACATTTGTATCTTTTTTTTTTAATGAAAGCTGCATTGGTACAAACATTTGCCCATTTGCTTGCCAGTGGCACCTGTCACCAACCACACTCAGTGACAATGAACAGGAAATTATTTTTTTTTTCTCAAAACCAGAATATTTACGTATTTCAACCCTGAGGCTCAGCCCACCCCACCCTTTACTCCAGATCTTCGCCTCTGCGCCACTGCACTAAATAAATTAACAAGTTATCAAGAAGACTGCCAGGCCACTACGGGCTCCCCATTACTGAGGCTGTCATTGCCACTCAGGGCTCTGCTGGAATGTGACAACTCCGCAGCAGAAGGTCACTCCCCCCCAGTCACTCTCTGGCTGCTGCTTGGAGGCAACCATTCTGAGAAATGATTTGTTATGGTAGAATCGGAGGCACATTTGTTAGTTAATTCATTCTGTAAAACTCAAATGAGATGAAAAACAAGCATAGATCTGACAAATGGCATTTAATTATGTCTGAGCCTAAAATTCATAATACATATTTATGCTGCCCTAAGTCATTCGCAGCCAAGGTCCCTTTTATTCTCATAACTGAGTCCAATTGCTGATAAGGGAAGAGGGTGTTAGTGATGGGCTACTCCACATTCTTTCATTATGGTGCCTCCTTTTTTTGTGCCTTAACTTCCCATCCCCTGCCCTCAACRGGCCACAGCCTTTCCCCGAGTTTACAGTGCGGCAGTTCTCTRGGTGTTATTATTCCATAGCCTGTGCAAATAATGCAAAGAAGAGTTTATAGGTACCTAATAGCTTTATCTTGAAAGATTAAAATGCTCTGGTTTCTAATCACGTCTGGTCTCTAACTTCTTTGTGGGCTTTCGTTCCAGGCCTGGGATCTAGGAAGATGTCAGAAAGCATTGCACAAGGACCGTGTCGCTGGTGAGCTGGGCTACAACCTGCAGCAGGGACTGGCCCTGCTACTATCGGGATAACTTGTTTTCTGCCGTGGAAGGGCAGCTGCCTCTGCAGGGACACTGGGASAAATGGTTAGTACAAGACAAATAAGAACATCTTGCACTGATGCTGCAGAGGCTTGAGGGAACGTGCAAAGCACAGGCTCCTGGGAAATGGACACTTTGGCACGTGTGGCTCGTTAGCACACAGCAGCTCTGACCTAGCGAAATAGGCACTTAAGTGCACATCTGAATGGGCTAAACATACACCTGCTTCCCCCTTCCGCTGCTAGAAATCTACAGACTCTGCATTTGGTGTAAAGGACTGAAATGTCTTTGACACAACAACAGACGCTGCAACTCTGCTGAAGATGTGTGTACGTTTTGATAATGGTTTGGTGCTGTTGTTGTAAAAGTAAGCCATTTTTTAAGTCCTTCTCTCAATATGGCATCCTGGGCAATGCACAACCAGAGAGAGTCTTAAGAGAGMCAAGTTTCCATCTTCTCTTCCTCTCCAGCTTCCTGAACCTTTGCTCTCTGCAGAACCAGGTGCCTTGGAAATAGTGCCTATGACCATCAGGTCTGCAAGTGGCTTCTCCTCTTCTGCAGCAGGCTCCCACTCCAGCCTGAGCACCCCTGCCTCTTGACCTCCTCCACCATGAGACAACCCCAAATAGCTCCATACGATCTCTTGAACGGGAGTCTCTGAGGAGGAGGATCTGCCCCAGCAGCTCAGGAGGAAGGCGATTCCATAGCTCACGTCTGGCTGCCCTGCTACCCCTGCCTCTCCTGCCACACGGCTGTGTGCAAGCCTGGAGAGCGCTTCGCGTGCTTCTTGATATTATTGCTCTGCCGAGGCATCGGAGACACTACCTCTCCTCCCCTCTCTCTTGGCACATTGCCACCCAAACTCACTAGGCGGCTTCAGTTTTTCTGCTCTCTAGTGGGAAATTTCATTTGACCCTTTCAAGTGGGACAAGAACAGATATTAGATTTGTTGACGATTAAATGCTTTTATCTGCATTCAACAAAAGAGGTACAATGAAAAGATTGCAGCTGTTGAACAAAAGCACTGCACCTATTACAGAGTTCATATGCATTTACAAGTGGCACATCAGTGAAGGCTCTCCTCACCCTAGCAGATGTACGCTCCTTCCACAGAAAACTTGTTAATCTTTCCGTCAGTTCTGCATGCTTTACATACCTTTGGGAAAACGTGGTGTTTGAGTCTCTTGCCAGATCTTGCAATGATAGAAATGCTATTAGCAGGTAAAAGCTACATGGAGGTGCTTTATCTTTCTGTAAGTCTTCTAGGTCTTRCCGCAGGATGGGACGGCAATTTAGAACACCAGATTTACTCAGGTTGTAATTAAATTCTAAGACCACCATTGCCCTATTGAATAAACATCTACTTACTTTATGAACAYATTTAGATAGATAGATAGATAGATTTCAGATAGAAATACATTTTTTTTGCTTGTTTTCATGCACACACATGTAAAGTCGCACAGCTACTAAAMCAATATGTTCTAAAAATTAAGGTAGMAAATCAACTCAGTCAGGAAGCAAATAACTCAGACTTGGCAAAGGAGACTGAAAAAAAAAAAACCCCAATGTAACTATTATCTGACATCATACAACAACTGCACTTCATAATAAGGGCAATAAAGCATGTACTAACCAGAGAAAATCCTGATGAAATTTGGGGAAGGATATAGCTTGCAGTCAATCAGTCGTGCAAAAGTAGCAATAAACGTTTGCCTACGTCCTAATGAACGGGGGACATGGGAGCATGATTGGAAAGGAACAGCAAATGCTTTGCAAGGTCACCAAGGTGGCCCAGGCACTGGGTCAACAGTATTACCTAAAAGTCGAAGAGTGCATGACCATCCTTGAACACATGCACTGTGGTAGTGCCCAGTGTGGCCGGTGAGGGCCAGGGCCCACAAGGCTGCTTTAATTCGGCTGGACTTTCCTTAGAAACCCTCTAAAAGTCCAGTCCTGCTGGAACACAGTTTGCATTGGCTTTCCTCTCCCCATGGCCCTTGTTCAGGAAATGGAGTAGGCACCAGGCAGGCTTCAGGTGTTTCGTAGCGGAGAAAGAATTCATACAGGGAGCATTCAGTTCTTAGGCAATGAGATGGCACAGTGATTTCTGCAAGCGCCTTTATGCAAAAATATGATAGCAAAGGGAAGATACCAGGTTGAGGACAAAGCTATGTCAGTGGATGGGATGTTGTGCTGGGAATGATGAATCCGCTGGAAAACAATTAGCGAGCTTGGCCTTTACATCTCATAACATTCATGTGTTTTATATAATGTCAGTATTTGTCCCACTGACATCAGTGGTTAAGCTCCCCTGGATTTCATTGGCCTGCAAATTTTCCCCAAGTGGCGTTATTTCCCTTTTCTTGCTATTTACAGAATTCTCCAAACTAACTCTTTACATTTGTTTGGCCTCTGACTTTTACCTTGTAGATGTATCAGATCCTGTCTCTTTTGTCSTGTACCTCGATTTGTTCACGTCACCGACACAAATTAGTTCTAGAGCGCTTGCAGGTAATTTCGTGCTTATAATGCACCTAATTTGCTTGCACAAAGATGRCCGTACAGCTGCACAGGCTATGGAAGGTCAGAGCCCATGGGTTGCAGCAAAGGCCATCATCCTCAGTCCAAAAACTCCCACAGAGTTAAACAGATTTTGGATCTGGCCCATGTGTATTCAGCAGTGACTTTCTGCTTAGCATACTGGCACAAAGGGAGTCTTTTCAGACTGTTCTTCACCAGGTTTCTTTTCTGCCTTCCAGCAGATCTACAGCAGAGCGTTGGCTCCTTGCCAGTTTAAGTAAGTCAGACCCATGGGCTAGTAACTCTGCTCTTGTACAACTTTTAGCCCACCGGTGGTGGCTCACGGTGCTTAGCATGTACCAGCAATAATCAGAACTGCGGCAGGACAGCAGAACAATTTCGGGATACATTTATGTAGGTTATGTTGCTTTGCCAAGGTAACAGCAGGGCTGTATCTCGGCTTGCATTGGTGGGGACTATGGCAATATGTGAGCTCGGGTACATGGCAGAGCAGCTACGCTGCACTGAGTGGATGCTGCAACGAGCTGAGGAGCAGTGTCAGCTCAGCCTGGTTGTTTAATAGCAACCCTGGCTGCCATTGCAGGATTTGGGCTGGTGCTGGGGCGTGAGTTTCCTACTGCAAAGCCCTGTTGCTGGAAAGGCAGGAGGATGGTGAGGGATGCGAWTGCCAAGGGAACTGTTAATGAGTTCCCCAGCCTTTCTACACCTTTCATGTCCAGTCCACGTGCAGCTTGGGTCCTTCTCCATAAAGGAACTTCTCTTGTGAGTTGCTTGTCATCTTGATCCAGTTCACATTGTGGACTGGTATCAGTGTCTCAAAAATCCCATCTCTCRTACACAGTAATATCATAAATACCAGAGTAGATCAATGTGGAGATTCCTAAGCCCTAGAGATAGCTCTCTTCTTTGTGGTGATCRAAGCGTGCCGATGTCTGCAAAGCAGCATGGCCTCAACCTTGCACTGGCTCTCTGCAGAGAAATATGGAGCTCCTGCCCAGAGGGAGCATCCCTGGCTCCTTTTCGAAGCCTTGCATTCATTTACAAAGTAAGGATTACATCTGACAGATAATAATCATTAGGATTTAACTAATAATTTCTTCCTAGCACCTTGACTTTCAGTAACATCTCAAAAAATTACTTTACATCCTTACACATCCAAGCAACAAATCTCTAGTTAAACTAAACCAGGGTATTTTATATTACTGATTTACTATAGGACGAGAGGAAATGGCCTCAAGTTGTGCCAGGGGAGGTTGAAATTGGATATTAGGAAAAATTTCTTCACTGAAAGGGTGTCAAGCATTGGAACAGGCTGCCCAGGGAAGTGGTGGAGTCACCATCCCTGGAGGTATTTAAAAGACATGTAGATGTGGCACTTCGGGACATGGTTTAGTGATGGACTTTATAGTGTTAGGTTAACGGTTGGACTCGATGATCTTAAAGGTCTTTTCCAACCTAAATGATTCTATGATTCTATGTAACTTCTAAGCAACAACAAGAACCTGTGCATTACTTGATTTAGTTGTTCTTCTCTGCTGATCCTAGTCTATCTTCAAGGCCTTGAAAACTGTTACAAAATTTAAATGAAGAATGGAGAACTCACCTGTTAGGTCCAAACCCACACATCCCCTGCCCCCAGGACATCAGAGGTTGCCTTTCTTACCTTGCTAGCTTCCACGTCTGGAGCTCCTGGTGCACAAACTCAGCTTGGTGTTTGAGGTTCAGAGCATTTTCACGGACAAGTGGTGTCATTCAGCAAAGTCTGCAGCCAAACCATGAAAGTTTTTCATTGATTTCAACACCATTCAACATTTACTCTGCACTGATGAATGAAGTAAATGTTCAGCTAATTACTTCATGCAGCTTCTAGTCCTAATATTAAACCATTGCTTCATTCTCTATTCCTGTGCCCTTAACAAATAGTAGTAGATTATTTTATGGGATAACCTCATTTTCCTTCCCTTCTTCCGGTGCCTTTCAAGAAAGTGCCTTCTAAGGCAGACCTGGAGTTGGCAGAAAAAAAACAGGCACAACCAACGAGCAAGACCTAGTTAGAGTAATGGGTGATTTTAGGCTCCCTCCTCATCCCAAGTGGCTCTGGCAGTTTCCTTTTATTCTTTAACATAGTTCGTATTATTTACACAGCTGCTCCACTAACTTTTTCTTGTTATATATTTATTTATTTCTTCCTAGTGTGGTTTTTTTTTTTAATATTAACTTTCTCCCTTTAGATTTTAGAACAGCATCAGTTTATGTTTACTGCCTCAAAAAATCATTTGCTTGTAATTAAAAACACAAATCTAACAGTGCCTAAATGTAAGAGTGACCTGTGTTTATGAGGAGGACGCAGGGCAGGTTTTGGAAGCTGAACCACATCATTTCAAGATCCATAATCAGATTTTTAGGGGTTTTCTATTATTATTTCAAGGTCCAGGTGTCTAAAACTGTAGCATTTTTCTCACTTGCTTTTGCTAGCTGGTTAAAAAAAAAAAAGAAGTATTAATGCAGCTGTACACGTTATAGCTGTGTGTGTGACTGCCCGCTGGATTTACATGCGCAATTACCCCAATAGCATAGAACCCTCAGAGACTCGCACATGCAAAAAGCCTGTTAGCTGTAAAATTGTTGGCATGGATGCTCCATTTCCATATGCAGTCACACTGAATATGCATATACATTAGGTGCGGAAGCACACACACATTTTTGAAACCGGAGGCCTCAACGTGAACCTAAAGGAGAAAAGACAAATGCTTCAAAGGAGGGCTTTAGGTCAAATTCAGTTAGCAAGCATAAATCTGCTGGATTGTACTCATGTGCCTTATACCAATGCAACTCATTTTCTTCAATTAAATGTGGGAAAACACCATGGATTTATAGTTCTCTTATTTCTGCCTTTACATCTTTTACATGTTTATAATCTTCTTTAATTTTCTCTTTCTGATTCTAATAGATGAAAAACAGCTCAATGTAATTTTTGTCCAAAACTTCCAGGCACCTTAAGTGAACAGAAGAAAAAAAGTTTCTGAGTACTAACATGTTTGAACGAAATGAAAGACTGTAAACATAGACTTAGGTGTCTGAATTTAGGCACCTATTTTTTAAAACCTTGGCTTAGAAAATAAAGTATCTGAATGTATATAGATAATATAAATCACCAGTCACTTTTATTACACGTATGTTTATATAAAGACCTTAGAACACGTTTTAAAATGTAAACGTTCCTTAGTATGTTTAACTATGTGTCTAAAGAAGATGTAGGACAGAAAGAAAACAAAAGTTTGACAAATGTTTCTGATCAATCCTGAAGAAATCAATAGGAATTCACTCACAGCATGATTTCATTTAACTTTCCATGCTAGGAATAGTAACCTGGCTTTCTGTTAAAGCTAAAGCATTCATACTTCTTAGTGATTTAATTCTCATGTCAACATATATCAGGCAGGCAGAGAATGGCTTGGAGATTGGGAGGGGAGGGGAAGGACGAGCGGATGGAAACACGTGGAAATTGTGTGGACCGAGTTGTACGGTTGGGTGACTTTGTTTCACCAAAACTGGTTTCTAATAGAAAATAGGGTTTTCATTGAGATGCACATTTTTCTTCCCCTTTGAGGGAGCAAAAAGTGTCTGTTTCTCAAACCATATTTTATTGCTTATTGGAAAAATATCTAACACCTGAAAACTGGAACAGCTTGATAGAGAAAAGAGAGAAAAGCCATTGAATCATAACCGCCGCATTGGCAGCTTGATGTGGCCTTGGTGCCTCCCACCCCTTCCGCCACGCACCCCACAGTGCCCAGAAATTCGGTATCTCCACCTTGCACACTCTTAATGTGTTACTGTAAAATACAAAGAGGGGAGGTGAGCCCAGAGAACAAGAGGCTCGAGTCATGCAAACCATAGCTCTCGTGAATGAGTTTGAATTTTTTTTTGGCCAAAAAGGAAAGTATTTTGGCCCATAACTCAAATATCTCAACAGAGAATTTTGTTTTGGCAATGTCATCAGTTTTTTTGCAAAAAGTCAGTGTCTTCAGTGAAGAAAGCCACCACTTCCCACCTCCCAAGCAAGGTAAAACTGTTAGCACTGCAAGATCCTATGTCAAACTTACTTCTGCTCCCTTAGCAGACCAGAACCTTACACRGTGTGTGGAAACCAATGGAGCATTCAAACCCAGAGAACATCTGGTTTACAATATTTTCTTCTTGTTTGTTCATGTTTGTGCTCCTGGAAGGGTGTGCATTTGGATCCGTAAGTGTGTACGTGTGTGCATGTATGTCTGTTCTTATTTATTCTAAACTGTTTTCTGAAAGGACATTATTCATACTCAGATGAAAGAGCGCTAGCCTTCACAGAAGTTTGGCTCAAAACCTGAGCTTGACACAGAGTGCCATATTGGACTAAACCAAAGTGTGGAAACAATGTTCTCCAAATACTGAGAGAGTCCAAGCTTGGATTGGTCCATTGCAAGGAAAGTTATGGATAATAAAAAAGATCCCAGCTTTGCTGCTTCATTGAATCCCCAGTTATATCTAAAGCAGATGTCCTTTTTACAATATGTGATGTGTAGCTAAGAAACTGTATCAGCTAGTGACATCTGAGAGTGACATTGCTTTGAAATACACCTTTTTTTTATCTTGTGTACACACAAAATTATGTGTGCGCACACACACACASAGTCTATATGGCTTAAACAGAATGATTTATTATGAATTTTTCCATCAGCGTCCAGATTTGACTGACCGTGGAATTCATACAGAACAGATGAAAAATGTTTTACTTTTGGGCTAAACTGATGAGTGAGTCTGCAAAAGGAAACATCACAGTTTCAGTCCAACAAGCTGAAAAGGATCTATTATTATGATCTTTATTTTTTGCTTTTTTTGTGGGCAAGGTATGAAGCAAAATAGCTGTGTCTGTTTAGCTGCCTGAACAATAGAAAAGTTTAYGCAGCTCTTGAGCGGAAATGTTTTTGACAGTTTTCAATTTTAGCTCTTTTGATTTGGTAAGAAATCTGCAAAAATATGATTTTGAAAATCACCAGTTTCATGCTTTATTCCTTTCTCAAAATTAGACTATATTGTCCAACTCCTCTTCACTTGCTGTGTCTGAGGGAATCCTAGAGAATAGCTGGCAAGAATCAGTGCTGGGCTGTTGCTTAGGAACTGCCTGGGTTTCTATATTATTGCCTGATGTAATAGTTATATTGCCCGCTTGCATCTGTTAACAAGCAATACAACAGAATCCACAGGTACCAATAAAGAAATAAACCTGGCATTTATTACTTTGCTTGAAAAGTCATCAGTGCTTTTTCTGGCTTGGCGACAAGGAGGAAAAACATTTTGCTCAGGTACTAATTAATAAAATAGGAGATGTACTGACTCTACACATATCTATTTTATTTAGATTTATTTATTTTGTCCCATGGAAAAATATGTTGTAAAGAATTTAGTGTATTAGTATAATTACAATTTTGCAATACCACAGAAAAGTACGAGGTATGAGCTGTGGTTTGCTGGGTTTTTTTTGCTGTAAGCTATRGTGTGGTAATATGAGCATTCTTTTAATGTATTTTAAATAGAAGTAGTATGGGTTCATTTATAAAAGCAGTAGGACAGGACGTATTTCTATTGAGCGCTATCAGACTCTTAGCAAACCCCAAGCTACCGATGAACTAGCTTACCTTAGTGGTATCAGTATTGCCAGATCCAAGGGTGTAAAAAGAAGCAGACGGGATGGTGAGAGCATGAGACGGACTCCGTGACCACGTACATGAAAACTGTATATTTCTATGTACAGATCAAGATTAAAAAAAAAAAAATTAATCAACCTTTAGGGTTCATTTATTAAAGTTTCTCTTGTAAGAACAAGGGCTACATTTTTTTCCGGTGAAAGCCAAGACACAAACTCACATAATTTCTGATGTTGGGGCTATGAGGAAAGCACTGGCTATCCTGAGGCTAAAACTAAAGTGAACTGGCAACACTTCGCAGCCTAAACCCCAGCAGCTCGTCCCTCGCCTGACGGTGACCCAAAGCCCAGCGCAGCGACTAGGTGGACTCCCATTCACCGCCCAGCCTTCAGTCCTATGGCCCCACYAGGCTAAAAGAGGTGTGTTTAATTTGTGTGCGCTCTCATTATGGTACACCTTCACTCGCCACGTGGGAATCGCACGCTCCTTTKGAAGGCTCCCGGCTGAAATGTTTTTACAAGCCCACCCCCAGCAACAGGCTTCCTACATTTAGAGGAGACATAATAAAAATGATTGCAGCCCAACTCCTAGTTATTAAGCGTGGGGAAAAGCACAAGAGGAGTTGCAGGGAAGAGTAGACTCTGTGACAGTTATTTTTCATAAGTAAATCTTACTCATGGGAGTACAGCTACCGTTTGGATGAATTACATTTGGCTCTATCTGGGGGCCTAGATTTGTAAGGGAAAACAGTTTAAACTTCTGATTTGCCGTTCCGCTCCTTCTCCGCAGGCAGAAGTATTGTGTTGGAGTGCTGCGAAAGCTGAGGTTGTTCAGCGAAAACAAACGAGGGGCTRTATGCTCATCACAAGACATGGGGATTTACAAATGCAACGCACATTAGTGTTAATGGGAGTTACGCGCGTAAATCCCTGCCCTTCAACATGATAATACATAATATACCCCTTAATTTTTAATTCACCAGGGTCTCAATTTTAAAGCATTTTCRTATAGTTTGTCCTAATTATAATAGTTATTAATGACAGCTTAAAAATTTCACATGACTGTCTTATCACATACAGTACTTAATTTCTCAAGTGAACAGTTTCAATGTAGTGTATTCTGGGAATTTTGAGAACTAAAACACTAAGGAAAAAACTACTTTGTATAATCAAATGAGATGTTATTATTCCACTATGTTTTATATACACTGGAACGGAGCTTCTCACAGTACTGGTGGCCATTTTGAGAAGTGCTTAGAACTAAGACTTTTTTTATTTTGGAAAGTTATTGGCTTTATCTCTATCTTCTGGACCAGGACTTTTTTTTTGGGTCTATGTCTCCTGGCCAGTACTAATGCAAATTATTAGTTAACACAGSCTTTGTGGAGGTTTCAGACTATGAACCATTTTTCCTTTTCTGTAGGACCTGATAAACTCCAAATATACAGCTACAACATCATTATTTAGACACTCAACAGACAGGCACTTGCACGTTGAATTTGAAGGACAAATGACCAAGTTCAGAGCACAGCCACACACCCCATATCAAATACTTGCCCTTGCCTTCAATACCTCACTGGGGCAGGTAAAACAGTTGTGACTGGAGTAACTGGTCCTGCATCGGACATCCTAACAGAGGGACGCAGAGGGGCACGGCGATGGTGCCCACCTCCAGCAGCACCCCAAGGATCTGCCTAACCTTTTCGTGTGCCCCACAAAGCGTCCCCACCCCGGCTGCTGGGAGCCCAGCCACCCACTGCGATGGATGCAGAATTAGAGCAGTAACTGCTGCGAGTCCCGTTCAAAGCATTTCCCTGCTCTGTGGCCAGAGCTTTAAGTTCTCTTATTTCAGTTTAATGAACTAATGGTTTTCTATTTTGTCTTTATGTTGACTAAACTGAGTCCTRTATTATTATTTTTAGCTCTTTACTTTCAGAGAGAGTAATATATTTTTTACTACTTGCAGGTATAGAAACAGCCCCTGCCAGCAAATAGATGACGAAATATCAGGCAAAGATTTCAAAACCAGCCTAAGTGACTTAAGAACATAAGTGCCATTTTCAAGAGTGACGGAGGTGCTTAGAAGACGACAAGTACCATTTTTAGTTATAGGTTTTAAAAAGTAATTACTTACATAAGGATAGTGCATATGACTTTAAAAACAATTCTCAACAATTAGCATTTGTAATTAACAATATTTTAAATGTTTGATTTCAACCGTGCTCAAGAAAATCATTTGTGTAGTCATGGGAGAAAATACTCCTCTATGCCCTGAGTTAACTACACATCTTTGGGCATCCTCATTCCGAACAATTTAACAGTGTTACAGAAAGTAAATAGGACTTAGACTTTAGTCATGAGCGTGTTCTTGAAAATTTTGTCTGAAACCAAACTTTGCCCTATGTCTAAATTTTGCATATGTCTACCTAGTTTTCCATTAGTGGCTGAGAAAGAAAGTGGACTGTGTCCTAAATCACACAAAAATGTCAGACTATACTAGTATGTATATGTCCATGTTTTATATATCCTTTAATTACTGAACAACCATGGCTATAGAAGGGAAATAGCTTGCCAAATTAGTAGTCTTCAAACTGTCACTTTTTATAAAGAGCAAATGATAAAAAGAAATGTAGCACTCATTTGTTAGTCATTTTTATGGGTAGCTTTAAACTGTTTTGTATGTAGACTTCAGTTGTTGGTATTGTTTCCACTACAAGAAAAATAATTTGGCTGCCGCTGCAGCATTTTAAGCTTTCGCTGTTACTATAAAAACAATCCCCAGGAGATTTTTTTAGTCTCCTTGTATTGCTGGTTTGCAAGGACTTAGGAAGTAAAAGTTTAAAACTGCCTGGTAACAGACAAATCACTTTCAAAAGCCAGCATTGTACTGGCCTGGGAGTGCTACAGGAAAAGCTACTTAAAAAAAAAAAAAAAAAAGTAAAATGCAACAGTACAAAAGCTAAGCAAGCCTAATTATTTTTTAAACAAATATATGGAGGCAATCTAAAACTGTGAATGCATGAGAAGGTTTTTCCTACATGTGMATTGTCAGATCCATGTTGGAATAGGCAGCTGGGCAGAGATCGGCTTTGTAACGCTGCTCCCAGTAGAAAGGCATCTCAGCGTTTGAGTAATGTGCTTTAAAACAACAACATACTTTTTYTGAACGCATTAAGGCTGAAGTTTTCAAACTGGGGTACCTGGAGTTAGACCTGTCTTGTGACAGCACAGGGCTCTCTGTGGTCAAGAGTTTTGGTGTAGGCTGGGGCTTTTTGGGTAGGTGTGTTAAATTACACATTTTCAGCAACTGCAGCTAAAATTCTGTGCTTTTGTAATTTTGGTGGAGAGGTATATCTACAATGGAAGTGTTGCCTGAAGTCTTCAAAATATTTGAAGAGAATAGACAAGGATTTTCAGTGGAGTACAAGAAAGAGAGGAGCAAAAGTCCCACTGGGRTTTAAAGGGATTTGGGTGTTCAGATCCTACAAACTCCCTCGAAAATCYCAGCCCTCTTTCGTAAATGACGGCTGAATCTCGACAGATTTGGTAGTTCAGTTTGGCTGGTTGTCTGCATCCGCTCAGGCTGGAAGCTGGCCCGGGAATGTCATTAGACCATGAGAAGTTTCCAGGAGAGTTTTCAGCTCTTGGTTCCCAGGTATCTGAGGCTTTGCCACTTCCACTTCTCCCAGCCAGAACGCGTGGAGACGTGCAACCTTTTGCGAAAAACGCTGGCCAAACCCTTTCTGAATCAAAGGAATATTCATGTTTTGGATCAAAGACTGGGGGGAAAGATTTGACTAGCTCCTGCTTTCTCTGTCCTGTGTTGCCAACGTCTGGTCCTAAATTATATCCATTGGCCAACGCAGAACATCTTATTGAGGTTATTTTTTAGTACAAGTAAAAAAAAATATCAGTTTTTGATCCTTAGGAGGAACCRTGCAAAACGATTCTTTAGCATATTTTGTTTTTAAGACTCAAAGTCTCCATTTTCAAATCAGCGTGTCTACAGCCAGGCTCCAAAATATATCTTGACGCACGCAGCCAAGCAAGCATCTTTCTATGGAAAACTGTTGAGCACCTGCTGCTGCTCCTACTGACACCCATCTCATTGCAAACTAAGTCACTTTTGTACGGGCCAAGCACCTCCATCTGGCCTCAAAGAACTTTCCAGGACCTGAGAGCAAGCTGAGGAAGCTACAGCCCTAGACATCGACATGGATGCATTTATGTTGGGGTGGCCCTCGGAGCTCTAGCTGTGTCCCAGGCACGCAGCTAGTGCAGAACAAAAAGACAGTCGCTGTGTCAGAGGGCTCACACTGGATGTGCCAGATTCCACATTACACTCTCAAAAGGCTGAAATAAAGCTCCGGCAATTAGCACGTGTAAAGCCCTCAGCTATTTATGTCCTAGGAAATAGCTTGGATTTTTTWATTTTTGGGTTAAGCCATTGCAAACGGCAAAGCAGCAGTTATTTGTCTGCCATCTATTGATGTGCTGTCTTGATCTTTAATCGAGGCCGAGGGGGATACATTTCCACCTTTAATCCTTCAAACTTTCTAATGCTTTCATGTACAAATATATACAGTAACTTGGCGTTAGCATTCCACAAATATGCAAATTGTCTGTCAGATTGGACAGGCTGCATGCATTTGAAGTTGTGTTGACAGCCTACAGAAAAAAGACATTCTCAGCTCAAACATGAACAAGATGTTTATATCCTTTTTCCCTAAAAACATACATTTTATGTTTTAAGCAGAGATGGGAGCAAACTGCAAAATTTGGATCAAGACATCTTTTGCACCCATAAAATTTGGGGATGTCTGCATCAGGGGATTTTGATTCAGCTGGCTCTTGGAAGGGGGAAATTCAGCTCAGATCTGGCTTATGTTCCAGCCTTCACAAAATACAGAGGGACTTTGCACATGAGCCTCTGTTTCCAAGTAGGTTAACGCATAAAAGAAGCGGCTCAGAAGGTGTCATTATATTCTAGATGCAGTGAGCTTTGCAGTTGGTGGCAACAGCAGTTACCTGACAAAGCACCATCTTGCCAGTCAACAGAAAAGAAAGCTGTAGAGCCCAGCATCCTTCCTGGCCTGGAGAAAGAGAACCAGAAACAGCAGTGGTGAGATCTAGCAGATGCCGGTTACTCAGGGAGCACTGGTAGGCACAGATGCAAAAGGCCAGGGTGTAGATTAATCTAGGCATCTACCTCCATAATCCAGGCCCTCAGAAGCTCTCGCCTGAGGGCTGCAGAGTCCTGCAGACCCTCCAATGGTATCAACATGTGCAGGTGTTGGTATGAACCCAGATGAACTTGAATTCTGCTTTTAAGCACATGCCCCATATCATGCAGCCTCATAAAAGCAAGGTGCTTATCTCCTTGGCTTCAATAAATTTCACAAACCAAGAGTCTTAATGCRTTTTGTCAGCAAGGTTATAGACAACTGTCCTCTTTGACTAAACATTTCTAAGTATTTTAATTAAAACAGATTTGGTACACAAATGTAACTAAATACTTCTCTAGATTCCCCGCCTTGAAGTGAAGGACCGAATTCCCTCCCTTACTCCCAGCCTACCACATGGGTATAACAAACTAGATGTCTATGGCTCTGGCATATTGTCCGCTCCAGTGAAATATTATCCTAAATTGTGACTCGACGTGGAAAAAAATTGCAGTTTAATAACTGACTGCATTGAGAGCTGTGATTCAGATGGGAACCTTATCTAACAGCTCTGCATCTGGACATCCTGTACAAAGCATCATAGGGTCAGGAGGAAAAGGGTATGTCTCTGAAATAATTGTTCTTGGTACACAGGCTYCTTCTGCAGCTCATCAAAAAAATTAGTTTCAGTGGTAAGGATCCACTGAAGAAAGCAGGAAATATCCCACATGACATCAAGGCCCCATGGATCTTGTGAAGTAATGAGTCTCTTTAGAGCACAAGTTGAAATTCTGTCAGTTAAAAATCTTTGCTGCAGCAAACCACAGATGATTTGAAGAAATGAAAAGTTGAAAGAGGGAAAATGAGGAACTTTAAATACTTTTTATGAAAAACGCTGGAGTTTTCCTTTCTTCACTGTCAGAAGACTGAAGGGAAAACATTACACTTGGGATCCTCCAGCATTCACTAGCTAATTTCCTGTGGCTCTGTAAGTTGGGCATGCCTGTGACACCGCAGGAGCTTGGGTACCGAGCACCTTGGCTCCTGCAGGAGCTCCCTGGGGATCCACTCTTTACTGTGCAGTTCCCACAAACCCAGCCCTAGCAACCTTCTGACTCATTCTTACTTGCAAAAGCATGTGCTTTAGGTTTTCCGTGTGGCAGGGAGTGCTATGAAGCCATGCTATATCTGTGGACTTGCTGGTTGCCTTCTGGCACTTGTGCATTGACCAATTTCTGGGTCATATGCCAGAGCTGTCTGCTGAGACACTGAACGCTGGCCAAAGACCCTCACTTCACATTCCAGCTTGCCGAATGCTGGATAACTCTTAACTTAATCAGGCAGGCAAAATTACTAACATAAGGCCATCGAGCACAGAAACAAGGTCACTTCATATCTCCCTGGAGAGCCTTGTAAGGCTGGAGCTGCTCAGTGTGCCCCAGAGCAGCAGGGGAGCTTGCAAAGYGCATGTTGGTATTATGGAATTCAATCTTAAGTTATGCTAGCCCATATTTACATGGCCATTTCGGAGGCTTAATTCTCTTGCATGGGAACGGATTGTTTGCCAATGACAACAGTGCTGAAAAGATAGGCAGTGTCAGATGGAATACCTTCAAAGAATGTTCTTTGATATCTTCCCAAAAGTAAAGAAAGGACAACTGGTGCCAGAAGAATGGCTCAAAATAGGAATGAGAAACAAAAAGTGTATYGGGAACCTAGTCTGACAAATAGGAACATAAACGCTTGCAGGATAGGGCCTCAGAGCTGCTACGATGCCAATGATTCGCGTGGTCTTCAAGAGAGTTGACAGCAGGAGCTATGCCTTTGCTTAATTCGTAAGAGTAGATAACTCAGCAAGAGCAGAGAAATCATTTGACAGAGGCCAGATTCAGAAGGCATCTGAAATGTCTTTCTTTAAGGATAATCAYGTTAGGAATCAAAAGGGGTCTAATGTTAGAGACTTGCCTTTCAAATGCAACAAATGATTATACCTGTCAAGATTTATGGACAGATTTATTTATGTTGACAGAGGGACCACTAATAGTTTGACAAATGAGAAGTCTTGACAGATACAACAGATATGTTCAAGTGTATTTCCTCCTGTTTGAAATGGGAAATGAGTGAGTTATGACAAGCCTGTAATGTATATTGATACAACTATTCCTAGGCTCCATCTACAGAAGTAGATGCATTTGATGGTGCTGGATACTGAACTGGAAAGCCAGTTATAATTCTAATCATCGACAACCCTCTATCTTCCTCCACCAAGAAAGTATTTAAAATGGCTAATTTAGAGAAAACAGGAAGGAAAGCATTTCTAGCTGGTGCTTCTGGATGGAAAACTTACCTTCCAAAGAAAGGCAGGAATATGGAGGAAAGAAACAGTAGTATCTCAGGAAGCTTTGTATTTAGAATGATTGCTAGGCAAGGACTTTTCATGTAAATTCACAGCAAACCTAATACTTCTCCCTAGCACAGAATGCCAGGCTCATTGTACCATGGAGACTTCTGGTCAGCTCCAGCCAAGAAAGCAGATCTACCTCCAGGACTGCTGCAATCCTACAGCAGGGATTCTACACTAAAACCCCATTCAGAAAAGGTACAGAAAAGCTACCGCTATGCATTAGTGCCTGATCAAAGGCCAGTCCAACGAACGGAAAGACACCAACAGCTTCAACGGACTTTGCCTCAGGCTCTGCGATCTTTTAGGAGTTTTCTGTAGGAGCGTGCAACCATTACATCTCCAGCTGTGAAAGAACAATCCGTTAAGTGTTGCTTTACCATGCAGCAGCCTTTAAATGCTACTTTCATTCAACAGTGAGTGACTCCTCATTTAAGTACAAAATTTCCAACCTTCTCACAGCGTGGCTGGCTCTGGCCAAGCCAAGCGAGGACAAACTGGAAGGAGAATCCCACTTTGTTGCTCTAATGGCTGTTATCCGCGCCGAACGGGAGCATGGTAAGCGTTGATGAAACAACACTTGGTGCAAGACCAGTGTCTGTCATGTGCAGTTGGTTTGGGTGCCAGACCCACATTTTCAAACAACAATGGGACRAATTACCATGTTCCCCAAGGCTTTGCAATAAACACAAACAAGCAATTAAACAAACACATGCTCTTGTCACTCAGCAATTAAACCGTTTCCTGATCCCTTAATAAAAGCTGATCAAGTTTCCACATATTAATCTGACTTTGCACACTCGATAGGTTTATTGCAYTAAGAACCCATTCTGTGTCTTTGGCCGATTAAAGTCAATCTGGCTACCCTCCCTGGAGATCCCCTCAGGAAGGGGTAGGTAGCAGGCATTTTCAAACTAGGAGTGTGTCTGACATCGAAATGCATTTAACTAAAGCACAATGGGTAACGTTGTTCATGCAAAAACATTTTGGTGTTTCAAAAAAACCATTAGAGGGCATCAAGGGAGGACTGGAGTTTTGAAAAAGAATGAACCTTGACAGGCTAAACTATTGCTCTTTCACTAGCACACTCACTTGCCTGGAAAACTCCAGAAGGTCTATTAATTATTTTGGGTTTCTTCATAGAAGTYGTCTGAGCTGGCAATTGCCAATTGCATCAGTCTGTGACATTCCAGGGGCTGACGGTGCCATCTCCTTCATATAAATCTGTTAAATTACTAATATACTGAAGTATCTCAGCTTAAAACCCACTCTCGTTCTCCTTTATCAATTTTGCATCTGGTTTTCTGAGGTTGAAAAAYAAAGCACACCCCAAACACTTACCTCCTTGCCAGTCATTTTGTGCACGCTCTTCTTTGTTAAAAAAAAAAAAGTCTGCTCTGTAATTACCAGACACAGCCGTGGGAGTGGTTAATCTTTTAAAGCAACATTATGAATTATAATACCAAGTGTATACTTCACTGTGGTAATCCTGCAGTAATGCAAGCAATATTAGCATGCTCTGGGAGGCAGAGGACTGCCAGGGGACCAGGGATGCTTGCAGGAGAAAAGGGGAAGGTTTCACAGTAATGAAAACGATGTTTTGTTTAGTCCCACAAGCTAAAAACAAACTAAATATTTATGATAAAGGAAAAGAATAAGGAGGGTTATGGTGTCATTCACTGTAGAATAAAATATTACCTAATCTAAACATTTACATAAATAACRGAAGGATAAATGCATGCTGAATTTAAATGGTTCAAAGAGCGGGGGAAATTAACTGTAACAACAGCGTAAGGGTCGCTGTGCGCAGTGGTGGGTGCTCTTGGGGCTGGGCACCTCTTCTTCTCTCTGTGTGACAGAGCCCATCACAGCGGGACCACCCGACRACTTTTGGCACTACCGGACCTCAAATAAACAGAGCTACAAATAATGGAAAGACATGTTCATGCTTTCTGGTGGAAAAGCATCCAACTCYATCCAATGAGATGGTTTTCTGGTGTAGACCTCTACCACCTGAAGTGAAACAAAATGACATTACCTGATAGTACCGGCAGGCCCTTAGGGGCTGTCCCAAAAGGAGATGGAGCCAGCTGAGATGGGCTGTAGGTGACGTGATTTAACCACACCTTTCTGCAGCTGAATCACAGCTCTGTTTAAAATCTTGTTCATTCAAGGCTAAAGTAGACTTCATTAATTAGTTATATTGAATTTCCAGTTGGAAACCCTTATTCTTTTTGCGTTTGGTTTCTACTTTGAAATAGAAAAGAATGTATACAAGGGAGTAAAATAATAATAATTCCAGTTATTAGCTGACATTTGAGGCAGTTTTATTTCAGCATCCTAAAAATCATAATCAAGARTAATGGTATTCCTGTAGAAATTGAACCCTCCTAGAGAATTCCATAACAAAGCTATCATTCTCCAATGGTATTTTTAAAACGATTCAACAAATTTATGAAAACAACTTTATACACAGTATAAGTATTTCACAAGGAACAGTCTACAAAAGTGACACTGTAGAAATAGCATTGTAATGTACTATATATACCTAAATATTCTTCAGCAAAATGATTCATTTAGAACCATAGTGGCGCTTTTGGGTTGAAGAACGCCAACGTGAGGGAGGATGTTGAGTCACACTGGTGTTTCYCCAGACCTAACTACAAAGTCTGTGACCAAGGATATTTTGCAACCAGACCCAAACTGAAAGTCAAGCTAGTATGAGGCTGGGCATTTAAGCACGGGTGGTAAACTACTGTGCAACTGTTTGAGGGAGAATTGATTTTTCTCTGGTTGAAATGTGCAAGATCCCATGGTTTATCTGAAGAAGTAAACCTAAAGATAACAGTTTGGTAACCCAGGGTGATGTTTACAACTGTACTGAATGTGACAGCTTTCAAAGTATTATGTATATTTCTAAGGCTGTACATGTACAGCTCTGACAGCATGTCAGTTATAATTCTTGTAAAAAATTGATGTAATTTATTATGGTTCAAATATAGAATAAACTATATAAATGCTTCACCATAAAATACTAATTTCCTCAYTGCTGAGGGGCTCATCTGCATTCTAAATAGCGGTAAAGATGTTTTAATTGAATAGGTTTTTCTTCCCTTTTACCGTCAGCTTCACATGACTTGCTAGGGTTAAAATATATGCACAGAACTAGAYGAAATCCCTGAGCAATAGAGGAGAGCCTTAACCACAAACAGGACAACGATGCTACCAGAAGTTAGGGGCGAGCTGGGTTTTCGTGTTCTGGGGGAGCAGCGATGGAGGTTGCTCATGTGTGATTGATGGTACTTGTGAATAATACCAGTTGGCAGACATTAGTAACACTTTGTCTCACTTTTTGCTCAGTTGTTCACTTTTCTGCACTTGGCATGTTTTCATGTTTTTAATAGGAATTTTTCAGCCATGCATCTTTGACATGAAGTAGTATGAAATTTGATGTCTCTGATTTTGAAGTATTTTCTAACTGGCCGTATATGACATTAGTACAAAACTTATCATATGGAATTATCATCTTTGAAAGTAGCTTGCTTTTCAAACTCCTTTATTTCCTCATCCCATGCACAGGAGAGAAATTTGTATGAATATTTTGCACTTAATTCCAATTTCATCCTAATGTATAGCCAGAGAAACTTCACTACACTAAGTACCGGATTAAACAGGGCTAGGATTCAAAATTATCTCTCTGTGGTTGAACCTTAACATGAATATTGAGATCAACTGCTGCAAGACTTAGTACAGGAAAAAATKACCAGAAGAACTAAAAGAACTACTTGCTTTTGGTCTGTAGTGAGTTATCTATAATTTTTCACCTGTCCTTCGATTATATACAGGTCTCATCTATAAAATAAAGTGCAAGTGAGACAYGAGGTTTAAACATTTGTGGTTCTTCTTAAGCTGCGAAACTGTCTGCATCTGGGCCATTCAACTGAATGCTGAGAGATTTTCTAAAAAGTTATATTACTCTTAGTCTTCCTGGCATTCATATTCGATTGTGCCCAGGAATATGGGCACAATATTCCGAATATTACAGCCAAACACAGATGACACAGACTTAAGTTTGACCACTGACATAATTAAACATCTTTACCTTCAAACACTTTAGAAGTRGATAGTAAAAATATTCACCTTTGTAAGCAGAATTTGCACTGAGAAATGASAGTGTTCCACAAAATCCTGTATTCACATGCACTTTTGCAAGATCTCTGAACCAAGACCGGAGGTTTGTCTGTGTRGAGAGCGGGCAGCTGTGCAGAATACAAAGCTGGCAACCCGATGTCCTCAGTCCCCGCTGCCTTCTCCCAGTGCCACGCTACGGTGGTCGCTTTGGGTCTCTCACTACAGATCCAGTTTGCAATAGAAGGTGAGGAAGGAGGTTTGTAATTTGAAGAGTTGGGGTCAAGCAGAGGAGATGTTTCGCAGACCTTTAAACTAAACATTTCCTGCAGGTTGCAGGAGATTGGACTCAATGACCCRAGAGGTTCTCTCTGACCAGTTTTCCTAAAAAGTTCCTGGTCAAGAGGAAGGAGAAGAATGGGAGATAGAAAAAGAAACCTTATTCTCCTAGCACACCCACATCACATTTTTGCTTTAAAAATAGGTTAAACAGCCTCTCCCTTAAAGATTGAAGAAAAGAAAGAAGAACAGAAAATGAGTTATACAATATTTCCAACACAAAGCTCTACAACCACAAATA